>CABFVX010000389.1:176872-226180 GCA_902151425.1 Timema shepardi
AGATTCTTTTTTTTTTTTTAAAGAGAAAGAGAATGAAATCGCTGGGAAAGATAATATCCTAAACTCTGCTGATTTTTAAATTAAATGTTTCAAAAAACTAAAACAAGGAATTAGGTTATTAGATTTATATCTTAAATCAAGAAAATAAAATAATATTAAAGTTATTCAAATGTTTAACAAAATTTCAAACAAACATGTTGTTTAGTTTATTGATGGATTTGATAAAGAATAGGTCAAATCTATGTTCATCTATCTTTTTTGAATGTAAATCACCTCAATTTTATGTTGTAGAAAAGGCTTATTTCAATTTTTTATAATATTCTTCTTAATAACTACATCAAAGTTATCAAAGACAGACTAACCCAGAAAAAAAAAGAAAAACGGAAAGTAAAAGTGTTGTTTGGATAAAGCTGCCTTCGTGTAATAGCTTTGCAATATTTTACTGCCTTACATAAAATTATTATGTATAAATAATGTACGTGTTGTCATCTATAGCTAAATGAAAACTATCTAATATATTATTATTATTATTATTATTATTATTATTATTAGCACCGCGTCTTACTACCCATTCGGGTTGTACGCACTTACACTAATGTGTAATGGTAGGGTGATTGTGAGATGAAATGGAGGACCTACAGTTTAACGAGGAATCAGAACCACGGTGGACGACTGGCATTCCCCACATTCACAAGTTGTAATAAATACACGTCTTGTCAGAATACATTGTTTATTTGTGAGTTTGCTATGAAACAGTCAAACAATAATACAACTTAAAACATAGAATATTACTCAAAGCTTCTCAATTCGAAAATATAAGTAACTTAACTGGCACAATATTAGGAACTAGTTTTAGTACATTATACCTGTAAACGCCAGAGCTTTGATATTTTATTACATTATGTGAAATGTATGGTTTAGGCTAGCTTATCTGTTAATTTCATTATATCACTATTATATTCAAGTAAGAATGCTGCAGAATAACGTTTTCCCAATGATAAACCCCTAAGTAGTAAAATTACTTGTAAAAATAAAGTTTTAGTTGGTCGCTACGAGTGAACGCCGTGCTGACTAATGGAGCGCAGCGGCAGTTGACCGCCTCCTTCTGTGACGTCATGCCAGTAGCATGCAGGCCCGATAGTAAACGTAGGCCTCGTTTTAATCCCACTACTTGTTATGCTAAGGGTGTTTTAATTAAAATGGTTTTCAACTATCCCTTAATGAATATTCTGGAGCGTTTCTTCTATATTATACCTTTCCTCTATTTACCCCATAAGGGTAATTAAATGTGAAATTACTGAGACATTGTCAGTGTGCAAAATGACTAAAAATAAATTATTATTTTTATGTTTAGGACATAAGATCTTCTGGCCCCTCGCCTGATTCAAATATAATTTTATTGACCAGATCTTCCAATGAAAATAATTTAAAATATATTACTGATATTCAAATTTTATCTCCATTTCCTTGCCTGTTTTTTCAATTAATAGGAGTATCAAAAGACTCGCAAATGGTTTCTTTTTGGACATATTTAACTTTTTACATCAAATACTTGTCAAAAAAAAAGTTAAGAATAATATGTATAAAATTGGTAGCTATTTTGGATAGGGAGGGAAAAACCACAAATTTTTAAACCGATTATGACAGTCAGCGTCGTGTAACTGGCATTTTCCATTCTTTAAAACAAAAAAAAAAAAANTCCTGTTCCTCTTAAAACCTTTTTGTGGCTACAATTTAACACAAGTACGGCAACGAACATGGTCATAAATTACTTCAACAGTTTTTCTACACCACAAATTCTGCAATATCCTAGGCATTTGGCCTTACTCTAAGGCTGAGCCTGAGAGAGAGAGAGAAAGAAATATTAAAGAAAAGAATGAAAACTTATGAGGATATGAAAGGAAAGACATTTATGGTGAAAAGTGCCTCCACAAAATGGTTTCCTCTAGTAGGGAGTGCGAACGAGCCATTCAAGAGTATGGCGCGTAAAGAGGAGAAGAAATTGGCTGAACAATTTTTTATTTTTTAAGTGTAAACAAACTAGAAAAAAATTAAATTCCTTCGCCATTTTATTTAATACGTAGCGTTTCTAAGTCAATAATGTTTCAGGCTAAATGTATCTCTGCATTTAATTTACAATGAAAGTATAAATTCCTTTAATTTGATATTCCTTAAGTATGTCCAGAATATTGTTGTGTTGTAGACAAGCATGTCAATCTTTATGACTTGCCATACATGAAAACTTTAAGATAAGTATATCTATTATTTATAGATTTTTATATACATGCTTCGGTGGCCATATGGTCTAAGGTGCTACTCTCACAATAAACTAGGCTAGCACCGGTGGGGAGATCGGGGTTCCATCCCGGTTGTGTGCACTGAGAATGATTTCCCAGAATTTTTTAGAAAAACTTTCTTCCACTCAAATGCGGGTACACTTTCTCTAAATTAAACCTGCCTCATCTCCAAAACATAAGCGTAATTAGTACCGTGCGTATAGCCCGAACTGGTAGTAGGACATGGTGCTATTTCTTTTTCTTTTTTAGATACAGCTGGTTCTTGAATAAATAGTTTATTTAGAATTTAGAAGAAAGCCCGTTAAAAATTAACATTGATTAAAGCTAAAATATAAATCAGATCCATTTATATACTCGATTTTATATATTTATATATATATATATATATATATATACAGGTTGATCAGAAACTCATATATCAAACTGCACATATAGTTTATTTGAACCAAAAGTAATACAAAAAATAGATATATACTTACATCAGGAAAGCTATGCTAATACCATTAGATTGTATCAAAATTTTAGGCGTACAGCACCGGGATAATATAACGGGGTCTAACAATGTCACCAGAAAGCCTGATCAGACGAAGTTGACACCATAGCTCACGAAAACAACGAATAATATTTCACTTCTGGAATCGTAAGGAGAGTCAAAAAAGTATATTTAAGATGTTGTCCTGTGGAACTAAGAGTAAAAATTGCTTTGGGGAATATAGAGAACAATTCAAAGATATTCCGCAAATTTATATAAATTTATATTTTATTTAAACCTAATGCAGAATCATGTTTGTTATCTATACAAGGGAATTATAATACCAAACAGAGCAAACAGCAATTTTTTTAAACATATTGTTGTGGAATATTTTAATAAACTGTTTGACTCAAGAGGTTTAATACACTCTTGTTGGATCTAACTTTAAATTATAAAATAATATTTTGAGATATGGGAGCATTTATTATAACTGGCCGTAGGGTTCAATAAGTTTTTAATATTTTCTTTATATATGAATATTTGCAAATAAACCCATCTAGTTTTACGCAGTTATCAAATAAATTTAAATAAATAATTAGCTACATACTAGATAAATCTAAATATATTTTTTTTTCATCGGAAAAGAGTTAAATAAGATTTACCTAATACTTTTTGACTAAAATATTTCGAAACGTAAATGTTTGTATTGGGATAGTATTTAATCAAAGAAATCATCTTAAATAATTTGAGACCAAAGCTTTGGGATTCCTACATGTAAAACATGGGTTCACAAAGCAATATAATACAGTCACAAATAACCTAATGTCTTTATAAAATAGCCATCAACCTTTCAAAATGGGTAACACTATTTTCCATAGCCCACATGCAAAGAATGCGTGAAATATATGGTGACGCCAGTAGCTTACGAATATAAAACCTGTAATTTCAGCACAAAAATCATGTGGAATTTTGATCAGAAAGGTTGGGATTCAAGGATACAAGAGAAAGTGGTGGTTGAAACGAAGGGATGGACAGAAGGAAAGAATTGCTCCTTTCTGTGCTTTATTGATTTCCAAACACTCTTTGTTTTAATACGACACATATAGCTTCGCCCTCCGAGATGACTTCTTATACAACCCGGCATCTTTGAGGGAAATCGAGAAAGGGGATAAGGTTTGGGTAGGGGTAGTTGAGCCGAGGGGTGAGGGATAGAACCCCCAAGTGTTGGAGGGTTGCCATTTTTCCACAGGGTGTTCGTTGGGACTTCGAAACAGAAGGTCGCCACCGACCATCCTGAATTCAATGAAATTCGAAGGGCTTTTTCTACTTTCCATTTTTTTTTCGTTCAATACATGGAATATTTTTTCAATAGTAGTTGAAGAGAAGAAGAGGGATATGGAAAAAAATAAAGTAGTATCAAATGGAATGGGTGAATGAAAGTAGAGAAAGTAAGAAAAAAAAGGGAATTGTTCCCAAGGGCGTTTCAATTGACGAAGTCTGTTCCCTACTAGTCACACTAAGGCACCCTACTGTGGAAAAATAGGGGTGGGGGTAGGAAGTAGCATGGATAAAAATGTTACGATCCAAGGACGGAATGCAGATTGGCTAGTTCGATAGCCATTTCACGATATTGCTACATCTTTCTCTTTCTTTCTTGCGAGACTTCCAACGAACTTGTCCCGTTCCACTTTTATTCTCAACCTCTATACATCCTATCCGTTTCTACGTTTTCTCCAACCGTTCATCCCAAATCAAATCGCGACAGATGTTTCAATTTGTTACCTTAGTCTTTCACATTCAGAGACTTATGTTTTGAAATAAGACGATTTTTTTTAAGGAAACGATAATACATAAACGAGACACAAAATTCAGCACATCATGTATTTTTTGTAAGAGAAGGAAGGATGTGGGACGAATGCAAATTATTAAGAATGAGATATATAGTTGTACAAAAAATAAAGATGCTAGCCAACTTGTTAAGACCAAATAAAATTATTTCTGTCGGTACTGTTTATTTAACCACTTCAAGGTGTCCACAAAATGTATAATTTTATTCACATAGTATGTTTTGTGGCTAACTATAAGTTTTTTTTACTACTACGTCTTACAACCTATTCAGGCTATACGCATATATGATTATAACTAAAATGGGGTAAAGATGAGAAGGGAACCATTTTAAAGGTAGTCTAACCGCATTCGCGTGGAAGGAGTGTGGTAAATAATTTATGGAATACCACCCTAAGTAGACCTAACTGGGATTATAACTCTGATCTCCCCTTTATAAACAGGCCAGTCTAACACGAGAGGGATGCTTAAGACTGATAGGCCACTGAAGCAGATAGCTATAGTTAAAAGGTCCAATCAGCATTCATCCAGACAAGTTTATTAAAATGTTATATTCATACATATCTCGGGACATGAAGTGTGAGAGAGACTTAGAAATTAAATAAAACGTAATTGATTAGTATACAAACCCAATTTTCCTCAAAATGTAGTATTTAAATAGGTTAAATCCGATGAAACCAAATGATAGAATTAAAAATAGAATGAAAAATTAAACATCCATATGAATCTTCTTTTTTATTTGATGATTGTGAAGTTATAGTAAATTTCGTTTCACTCGCAAACTAGTACTTAAATATTAAGTGTGGAGTAAAGCTTGATTCATACGCTCGCAAAAAATTGAGAGAATAATTTTCTTTTATGGCACAGCAATTTACACTTTAGAAGAAATGTATGTAGGCCCATGATGCTTTGCAACACAAATTGGAAGCAGCTGATTACTTACAGATACTTAAGCTTAATATCACGATAAGTGTTTTCAAATTATTGTTTTGTGTCATTATACAAAACAGAACGACACAGGTGCTTTCTATTTAATAAGTCATTTAATATTATTTCATAACAGTAAATGAACTTGTCTGGCAATATCTCAATTTATACAAGCTAGTCTATTAAATCGGTTTGTTGGTTATGAAATTTATACTGGGTCTCCCTAGCTGATGATGTTGCGCAGATAAAGGAATGTTGAAGTTACTTTAATCCGTGCCGAGATGACAAGGCCGATGAGGTTGAAACCTTGTGATTGGTTTAGCGCTTGTCACGTGATAACGTTTATACTTCGCTGATGTTTTTAGGTGAATGTGTGAATCTTCAACAAGATTTTATTTCACTTAAGTGCAGAACAATAAATCAGTTTTTTTTTCATCGTGCACGCTCATGTACTAACTATACTAATGGTCTTAGGAAGTTTATATTTAGAGATAAGATACCCACATTGGCGTGGAAAGAGAGTGTAAAACATTTTGGAAAAAACACTCTCACTAAATCCTACCTAAGATTCGAGCCTCGATCTCGATCTCCATTATTGGTAATCTAGTCTACTGTGAATGTATCGCCTTAGATCATGCGGCCACAGAGAAGTTTAAAATTTCAATCAAAGTTTAGTTATACTAAAACCAATCATTAGTTTTCCTGTAGAACTAAAATTATTTAACTCTAATAGTGTGTTTTTATTTTCTCGTGTTAGACAATTTGGTAGAAAATTATCTTAGTACATACTCCCAGTTAGGATTCAAACCTCTCATCTGACACCCACAAACAAGACCAAATTATATTATTATTTAATCACCCTGCCTACCAGTAGAGGTGTGTCATTGATAGCATTTTATTATATAATTGATATTATTTTAATATATATTTAAAGTATTTATGAAGAGTAACATCGGCATATAATATGACATGACTAATAAATATTATATGCCAATTAGCTTTGGTAAATTGTGTAACGGTTTACAAGTAGACAAACTTTATTGCGAACATGTAATTGATTCTTTAAAATGAGTTTCCATCATCCATTTAATATTTAAGACCTACATATTTAAATTGATATTTAGACACTAAGTAGGATGGTTGTTAATTATATCGGTGAGGTAGTGGCCTAACTTACATGCTAATTTAGTCTATTTCTCGCTGACGAGATGTCTAGAATTTAAATTTTGACCAGGTGAACTGAGTTTAATATTTATTAATAATGGTTTCACACTCTCCTTTCAAGCCAATGAGGTTTAATTTCCTCTAAGTGCAACCTTCCTCAACTCCCCATCTTATTGAATATAGTTAATTGCTAATAGCCCAGATGAGTAGTAAAACGAGGTGGTGAAAAAACAAATTGTTACTTTAATATACTAGATTGTTAGAAAACTCAACTCTCACAGACTAAGGTGGGAAGGACATTCAGCAAGAATGGGAGATTCAATAACGTTGTTCAGGCTATTTAAGAATAAACCCATTGGGAAGAGACAGTTGGGAAGACCTAGGAGCAAATGAGAAGATAACATTAGTATGAACTTGAGAGGTAGGATATAATGAGGCGGACTGGATAGAAAAAGCTCAATATAGGGATAGGGTGTAATAAGGTGAACTGAATGGAACTTGTAGGTGACCTGTCAGCATAGGGGTAAAGTGTAAGACTTCTGTATTGGGGGCCCGGGGTTCAATCCTCGGTCGCGGCACATATGTTTGTCTGATTGACAAACCCTTCCTTCACCTATGACAAGAAGTGTATTAATCAAAACTTGTGAATGTGGGGAATGCCAGACCTCCACCGTGGTTCGAATCCCACGTCAAACTTTAGGTCCTCAATTTTATATCACAATCATCCTACCATTACACATTAGCGTAAGTTCGTATAAACCGAACGGGTAGTAAGACGCGGTGCTAGTAATAATAATAATTATTATTATTATAATAATAACAATTATTATTATTTCAATTTCAATTTCCTTTATTATAGTGCTGGCCTACAGTCGTAGAATCTATAACAGGCCAGCACTGAAAGTACACAAGTACCTTAAAATACATAACACTTACAAGAGAAAATAAGATAAACAAAAATGCCTAAATAATGTTATATAATGATTAATCGTTATCAAAAAAAGTAATTAATAATGATTATAATAAATAATAATAGTAATAATGAATGGAACTTGATAAATATAGGGATGGTGGCGTTCTATGTTAAGTGTGGTAGTGAAATTTTTATTTCTTAGTGCCGTAAGGTATGCATAGTAAATTAGAAAAATAAATAAAAAACTTACCAGAAATAAAATTGTATTCTATCAAAGGAGCACGCGTTCAACTCGATAGCCACGTACCTGTAAGAGAAAAATTCCCAGCATTATATAATACGATTACATTAATCTACAACGACACAACTTTTTAATATAGGTCATATGATCTGCTGCGTTGCACGTCCATCATTATTGAAGAAGAGGTATATGGAACTCTTATATGCAAGGCCGTAGCCAGGGGGGGGGGGTTGGGGGTTCAAACCCCCGCGAAATTTTATGAACAAAATATATATAGCTTTATTTATGGTTCAAACGATATAAAAATTAAAATACAAATACAAATTAGGCGGCTGTGTTATTATAAAAAGCACTTCAAAGAGCTTCTAGAGGTGTTAAATATTTAGAAATTTTCCTAGCGTTCGGCATTTTGGGGGTTATTTTACCATAAAAAACCTCACAGAGCTTCAAAAAGTGTTTAATATTTAGAAAATTTCCTACCCTTCGGCAGCTAGGGGGTTATTTTATCATTAAAAAAAACACTTCAGAGAGCTTCTAGAACCGTTTGTCATTTATAATGTTTTTTTATCTTCCAGCAATTGGGGGAAGTGCTCACCAACACCCGCCCCCCCCCCTGAAATTATTGGCTGGCTACGGCCTTGCTTATATGTCTCTATTTACATCCATGTATCTATACAACGATTTATCTGTCTAACTATCTATCTCTTACTCCATATATACATATCCTTGGCAATGATATTCAACCTGGTGAAGCGTACCTGCAGGGGTACTTGAAGACATCATAGAAAGTACTTACAATTTAAAAGTTTCTCTTTTAGAACCACGTCTTGCTACCCGTTCGGATTATACATTTATGTACTGATTACGCTAATGGTTTAAGTGATGAGGAAGGTTAACAGAATTAGAGGAATTATACCCGTATTTGCATGTGGAAAGAGCGGAAAAGGATTTAGGATAAACCCCCCTCAGTACACCTGACTTGGGTATGAGCCTTGTCTTCTTGTCATCGTAAGTCTAGCCTATTGCAAGAATGACGCCTAAAACTATTTGGAAACCAAAGCGGGTTTCATAAAATAAGCCCAAAAAATTAAAATGATACCATTTAATGTTTAGTGAGAAATTTGTTGTGTTTAATAAAGTTTTATTTAAGATGATATTTTATATAAATGTTTCACAGCATATAACTACCTATACACTTTGTTCACATTTATTTAATATATTGGTCAGTAAATCTGGAACGTATTCAAGTAAAGTCTTTGGCATCTCAAGTGCTTCTGCCCCTCTATTTTCCCATTTGGTATTCCCAACCACTAGAAACCGACACCACTTGAATTGAACTCAAGCAATATGTTTCGACGGGGTCTACCTACTCGAAATAGAATATCTACAAGGGTTTTTGATAAAGATGGTGGTTGCGCTGATCATTAAATTAACTCGTAATTGATAAACAAAAGAAAAGAAAATTGCAGTAAATAAGCCGCATGTATGAATTTACGATAATAGGATAATGTTAAGGTTTCGTTTGTAGCGATAACTCATTAATCAAAGTCTTTAGATCAAATAAGAATACTTTTGATGACTTATTTTAATTACTAGTAATAGATGCTAATTTGCGACCATGTTGATCGTCTTCAATATTTTTCTGTAGTATGAGTTGAGTTAAAATTAATCTCTAAATCCCAGTGACACTATGCGATATTCTTTTAAGGGAATAATCAAGTTATATTGAATACCGAATATCAAAATAATTTTAATTGCGGATGCTAACCAATTTTGTACAAAGATAAGTTGCCCCCATTCCAAATTAATAATGCCAATAAAAATAATATATGGATTAGATAATTTAAATCTTCATTAAATCTGTCTTTTCTCAAAATATATTTTGACTTGTTCAACATAAGTTAAATTAAAGTTATTTATAATAAAGTCAAGTACTGATAACACTAATCAAATAATCGTCGTGAAGGTTATGTTTTATATGGGAAAAGTGAAAATAGTAATATTTTTCTTATTTTTGTATTGATTGATCTTACAAGAAGCTTTTTTACTGTATGATAAATTAGTTTGAACAACATACATAAAATACTCATCTAGAATAAGACTTATTTGCATTCGGAAACTCAAAAATTTTTATCAATATTTTGGACCGCTCGAGTTAGATAGACTTGAGTAAGAATCACGATATATCAGGAATAGGGGGCCTGGCTGAGACTAAAACCTTGACCTACCAATCACTATCAAACCAGAAACTGGAGTTTAGTACGTGTTACCACAAATGCAGGTCAAACGAATGTTAATCAAGTGGGTACATATGTTTTGTTAAAAAAAGAACAAAATACCAGATTAAATTCCAAACTTGTTTTAAAACCCCTTAAGCCACTGCAATGAGATAGAATATACCCTGATTTTTGTATAAAAGATGTTCTAGATGGTCTTTTTTCCTGAGAAAATCAGTACTATATAGTAGGATTCTGGTAGAAAAAAGGGACTTTTACAAGGCCTTTTCTTTCCATGATTATACTGTAGTTGGTTCTTTACCTGGGTAAGAATTCCAATCAAGTAGTTACGTCTCCTAGCAGTCATCTCGGAGAATGGTGAGCGCAAGGGGGGGGGNGTCGTTTCAACTTGGAGGATTGCCTTCTATTGTGAGTTTATCTACCGTTGTAATTCCTGACTATCTAGGCTTCATGGAGGGTTCAACTGGATAATCAATAATGGTTGCACAAACAAGAAGTCCTCACCCTTGTTACATCAATAAAATGGAGGGGGTGAGTGGAGGCGTAGGACACAAACAGGGAAAAGGTTTCTTAGGAAAGCAAACGAGGTATGTTGAGTAAAGGAAGAGTTACACTTAATGAAAAAAATATATAGATGACTTCAGAACCGATTGGCTTAAGGGATGCTAAACTGAATAATTACAAGAACTTGCTCACACACGTTGGGCAAAATAAATGAATGCCAGGGTTCATCTAGTAAATCACGGCTCGGTGTATTGAGTGTGTTTTTTTCCTAGGTGATTTAACACTCAACCTACACCCAAATCTCGGTACAGTTCCTTTAATAATATGCTTTCCTCGTCCATGCTTCACAAGTATCGTTAAAAACGCATATAGCTTGGAAGGGTGGTATGATGCAGAGAAAATAAATGGTACGGTGCATCGCACAGACTTTCTCTCAATTTATCTTTAAATTTAAATTTAATAATAACCCGTAAAATTTGTGAAATAAATTATATGGCTATATATTGTTGTAGAAACACTACATCAAAGATCATTAATCAAATAATATGTATTGTTACCTATTTACTCAATGGCATTAGGAACTAGGAACATTGTTACAGAAAAAGTGAGAAAAGAGAAACTTCTTTGTCCACCAAAGAGCATAAGATTCAAATTCATTTTCAAAGACCTGAATTAAAAAGTATATATATTTGATTATAGCTAAGAATCTATTGGTTTTATAAGCATATGTTTCAAATAAAAGATTTTTATCTTTAATAGTACTACAGCTTTACAATTATAAGTTATTTCATATCTTAAATAATTGCGGAGAAATGATGAAAATTTATCTTATATAAGGTACCCTCAAAGTCATTTTCATGAGTACATGAGCATCGCCATCTTGCTTATAATGATATAAACATCTATATATAAAATATAATCAAAATCGTTATAGCGAGTTTGAAGAAAAACGATTTTTCCTCTTTTTGCCCTTAAGTAAACTATTCTTAAATTTAGGGTTAGATATCTAATTCCAAAAACCCTCGGGGAGACCTTTGAAAATCCCAGATACCACGTTTTAGTCCAGTCAGTAAAATAGTTTCGGCTCCAACCCGGGGTACAGACGGACAAACAGACAGATGGCATAGCGAAAACCACTTATTTGGTTTCAGGAGGTCATGAAACGTCGAAATTTATCAAAATCTCAAGCTCGATATTTTTGACGATCACAATACTTTATCTGCGAAGTGCCAAGATAAATTAAAAATAAAACTAATTATATTCAGTTTCAATTAGAAATATAATAAATAGGACTTTCAATGAAAAAACTATATTACACAAAATTATACTGTAATTCCAATAAGTAAAATTATCAGTATATGAGATATGATTACCAGGATACCACCATGGTTTATAGGGTATTACCCACCTTGGTGGCGTAGTTAGCTAACGCGCTAGTCATGTTGAGCTAGACTGCCGAGGACGGGGAGATCGAGGTTCGATTCTTATTCGGGTGAACTGGGAGTGCTTTTACTTGAATTGTGTTCCACTCTCCCTCCCCGCCAATGCGGGTTCACTTCTTCTAAATTCAAACTTACCAATTCCTAATCCATTATCGTAATTAGTATTTAAGCATATAATCCTAACGGGTAGTAAAAAGCGGTGCTAAATAATAATAATAATAATATAAAGTATTCATATATTTATTTTAACGATTAGTTTAAAAAACAGGGCAATAGCTCCGTGATAAATAAATCAGAATCATCTGGTCTTGTTGACCAGTGATAGTAAAATTGTGGTTCAAATTTAATCCGGGTGAGATAAGTGTTTCTTTTTCTCTATTTGTTTTATTAGCTCTTCATATACACAAATGAGGTTACCCTTATTATAAATTAAACTTGGATCACCCATTTATGATCAAATATACAGAGAGGCTGAATAGGAACGTTATGGAAAAAGACAACTAGTTTGATTAGTTTTAATTATATGTTTCCTAACTTTTCAATTGTTTTCGTATTAAATCTCTGTCAGCGTTAGTTTTATAGTAGATCAAAATCTATTTTTAAATGTATGACTGCAACCCCTTTCTGCCCTCCCCTATTAATATTATGAGTTGGGTAAAATCAAAATACCATACATATAATAAACAACTTTAACTATTCGTAAATATGAATTATAAAATGGAATATGTTTTAGAGGCCAATACACTACTTTTACTTTAAGAAAAAAAAATTATTTTAAAAATCTCTAGCTTTACTAAATATATATTTATCATAGGTAAAATAAAATTATTTTCATTTAATGGTTATATTCTAGATTTAATAAAAGATAATTATTCAATGCTGTCATCATAATCTTCAACTATATTCATAGTTTGAAGTAATCGGATGTACGAAGACGTCAACCATCAGCGTTGGTTGAGCTCCTAGGAAAAAAATAATCATGAAAATAGTTCGTTTTCATATACATAGCCTAAATTCTGTAAGTGAATATAGAAAGTTTAGAAAAAAATTAGAAATGATACGTCATAAAGCTATTATGGGGTGTGTTTCTAATACATTTATTTATAACTCATCAAAATCTCTATATTGGTAGTATATTACCTATATTTTCTATTATTATTAGCACCGCGTCTTACTACCCGTTCGGGTTATACGCACTTACGCTAATGTGTAGTGGTAGGGTGACGGTGAGATGAAATGAAGGACCTACAGTTTAACGTGGAATCCGAACCACGGTGGAGGCCTGGCATTCCCCACATTCACAAGATGCCTTGTCAGAGGTGAAGGAAGGGTTTGGTAATCAGAAAAATCTGTGCCGGGACCGAGGATTGAACCCTGGCCGCCAGTACAGAAGTCTGACACCTTACCCCTAGACCGCCAGGTCATTTAAACTTTCTAAAAAGTATATTAATTATAACAATGAAAATAAACTAGTATTGTTAGAAAATCGAAAACTCAGATGTAATATATTTGCCTAATATCTACCTACAGTAGGTGAAACAATTGGAAAGGAATTAATATTTTAATAAGTTGCCTTTACGTATAAATTAATAATGTTTTTTTTTCTATTTTAACGTTTAGTTATATTTTTAACAGACCTAACAAATGCTGTATAGAAGTCTAAGTAAAATTAATTTTAATACTATCCTTGGAAGTCTTGCACGAATTATTGAAATGCTAGATAAAATATTTTGTTCAGTAGTATTTAATGCTATCCCAGTACATTATACAGTACGGGGCAGAAAATTTTGACACATTTAATAACACTCTATATTTACAATATTAACAACCATGTTCTTCAAATTAAACTTAGAATTAAAACAAAAGGTTGCCAATTTTATATACTCCATTAAATTCTTAATTCTTTAATAAAACAATGCCCTTAAGATGGGCACCATTATGTGCAATACATAATTTTATGCGCTCATAGAAACTTGACATAACTTTGTGAAATGTTTCTTGTTGAGTTGTTTCAACTTTGACCTCAAATATTTTTTTAATTTAATGAATTATTCTTGACAAGTATTGTAAAGATAATTTTTTAACATGCCTCACGAGAAAAATGCCAAATATATTAAGTCCAGTGAGCGTGGTAGCCATGGGATATCTCCAAATCGTGAAATGAGGCACGCAGGAAACATTTTGTGAAGTACCTCCAATGATTTTCGACCTTTCTTACCCCTTAACTGCAACGTAACGGCATGTATATCAACAACCTGTGGTTACAGAAAGACACAGCCTGAAAATCAGTGAAAGTGCATCGCAAAATGTTTCCTGGGCACCTCATTTCACAATTTGGGGACATCGACTTGCCACCATGCTCACCGGACTTAGCAGATTCAAACTTTTCTTGTGGGTAACGTTAAAGAATCGTTTTTACGCGACTCAGCGAAGAACAATTCAGGAACTTAAGGAAATATTTGTGGTGGAAGTTGAAACAATTCAACAAGAAACATTGCACAAAGTCATGTCAAGTTTAGGGAAGTGCATACAACAATATAGGCACCCTATTACATATAATCATGGCTATATTGAAATTCACTGATTAAAAAAAAAATCAAAGATATATAGACTTTTTTAACATTTGGTTGATATTTTAAGTTTAATTTGAATAAATTAATTGTTAAAATACTAAGGATACAGTGCTATTAAATGTGTCAACACTTTCTGTCCCACTCTGCACAATTTTTAAAATATCTTAGAAATTGATTTTTGTAATGAAACTTGTTTATGCTATAGGCCAGGATTGGCCAACCCACAACCCACCAGAATATTTTTTTATACATCTGACAACATCAGTGAGAAATCACTCATAGCTGCACCAGGAACGATAAATAACGAGACTAGCTGTACTTAATCGTCATCAAAAATCAACTCTTACAATATGTATTTAAGAGTATCCTAGATGAAAAATTTCACATAAAAACTTGTTTACTACTCATGATCACAAAAAGATGTTTTTTTTAAAAAAATTAAATTTAATAATAGTAAATCTCCAGCTTCAATAGTAGATGCAGATCAATTAAGATGTGCAATCACTAATATGAAAATAGATTAAAAAAGTTATAGCAAAGAATAAATGAGTAAGATTAATGTTCGTGAAATTTCATTCTTTATGTTTGAAAGATATTTATTATTTTGTTTGGAAAATGTAGTTCGTCAAGGCAGGACGATTTGGTTTGGTAAGTCATGCTCTAGACTTTGCTCTTTGCATATCCAAATGTTGGTACCAGGCTAATAAATCATAACAAGGAGGTAGGGGGCTAGTTTGTATTCCAAGACCGTGTACTGGAATGAATAACGTTATTGCTGCTATGCTTCAATTCGTAAGGATTTCCTTGAACACTTTATGTAGAAGCAAGAAAAATGAATGAGAAAAAAGGATCGGGTAATATATCTCTATGGATATGCTAATATTTTTTTTTATGATTTCTAAATCAACGTTATAATAATTCAATCAATTAAAATTATATACATTTGTATTTATGTCCTCACAAACCTTATTGATGATCATGATGGATAATATGAGTTTTACTGCATATTATGAATCCTAAGTTTGGTATTATCTGGCATGCTGTATTACTAGAATGATATGTTTATTTTATCAATGTAATTATATAGTTATTGAGAAAAATATTTATCCATATTAATTTTTTTTTCAAATAATCACTATTTTTACCGTAATCGTTGAATCATAGTTTATGGCTGCTGTCTGATTTAATGGGGAGTAACTCAGTTGATGGTTATAAAAGTTACAAAACTAATGTATTATATATTTATAAATAGAATAATGTTATACAAAGATGTCACTTTATATAATACCTATTAACTAATACTGATCATAAATATAATGTTATTAATGTTGACTGCAAATAAATATTTTTGAGCTTTCTCTACTGTTCTTCCAACCAAAATCAGGGTATAGCTTAACTCCAAACTCAACTGTCTGAATACATTAACAAATGCGAGAGAAACATGGAAGAAAAGAGATGGAAAAGATTAACGTTCATCTGCCAACAGTTTACTTACCAAGGTGATATCGCCACAGACTTTGAAACCTATCATTCGAACCTAAAAACCAAACTGGATTTATCCTAGCTATTAAAGGTATTGGTACTATATTGTTAATACGTTGGAAAATGCATAAGAATAAGATATCATTAATATTTGTACACATACACAACGAAATGTTATATTAAAGGGTAAAAGCAAATGCTTAATGTTTTTCTAATTTTTTTAAAAAGGTCATCTCATGGTCCATTAGTGTTAAAATTAGAGACAAGATTATGCTCAAACCTAAATCAGTTTTAAGTACTATTTTCTACCTTATTTTCTAGATGATGGCGAAATTGTGATCCGTTTGAAAACGTGTTTATGATTCAAGCTGTATTATATAGGCTGCCTGAGTAAGGTGTAATACTCCGGGTATGGGGTATGAGAGGGGGTTAATGGGCTTAAGCACATACGAAATGTTTATAATGTTTTATACAACTAGTCACAGGACCAAAATGGTTATATTAAAGTTTTAAAATATGTATGTTTTCATCAAATTGGGATTTTCCACGGACTTGGTCGATCTCATCTAGTTAATGCATGCAGCTAAATGTGTTTAGAAAGGGTAATTATATTACGTAATATTCTAAGACTTAATTTGTTAATACTATACAGTACTTCTTTAATTATCTATATATATATATATATATATGATTAACCAAAAATTATATAATTACAGCTTTTGATTAATTAACAAACCATCTGCTATATACATGTCCATTGCAACGTGTGCACGTGCAGACGCAGGCATATTACGGAGGGGGAAGTTGTGTAAAAATGACTGTGTAACTGTGTATTTCTATTTAGAATCACGTCTTACTACCCGTTCGAGTTGTACGCTTATATACTATAACTTTATATCCATTAATGTTTCCAGCCTATGGTCTGGGTCAGTTTTTTATTCAAGCCATATATTTTACACTACCAGACTGCTAGGCCTGTCGTAGCTTCATATGTCTTGAAATCTATCTTAAGAATAGGACAGGCAAACTATACCGTCTCTGGCCGTCAATTTATTAATGTGAAAGTGTAAACTCCTATTTTCATCAATGATAAATTTTCAGAAATTCCGGGAATAAAATCCGGTACCCTTAGCTCAGTAGATAGACACGCTACCAACTGAGCTAAGGTGTCGGACTTGCTTATACTAATGGTTTTTAGGGATTAGGAAGGTTACATTTAGGGGAAGTGTACCCACATTTGCGTGGAGGGAGAGTTTAAAACTGTTTTAGAAAAAACCTAAGTACACCCGACTGAGGTTTGGACCTTGATCTCCTCATCATCGGCAGTATAGTCTACTACGAGATTAGCGCCTTAGACCACGAGACAATAATATTATTCCAGACTAATCAGCTTTATTTGCTCTTTGAAATAATTTTTGCTTTCCTTTTTTTGTACAAGATCAGCTGGGTAGGACTATACCCAATCACGTTTCAAGACCAACAGACAGAATGAGTGCGCATGCAATTAGAAATGAGATACCAGAATTAAACTGCATGTATTGTAAGGAAATTATTTGAAATGATCCATTAAATGGAAAGCGCATGTGTCACAATTATTCTATTTCATTTGTTTTTGTTTCACGACAAAATATAATAATTTGAAAATTTCCATTATGAATTTAACCTTAAAGATCTGTTTGTACACATTAAAATAAGATATGTCGTTGATCAAATGTTTCTAATTCGTTTTGAAATTATAATGGGTCAACAAAAATGTCACTAAGGAATCAGTTGCTACACCACTAAAACCGATCTTGCTCTAAGTTTTTGGTGAACGTATTAATCTAACTGTAATGTTACCGGTAAAAAGTTTGGCTCAGACAGAACCATAATCAGCATTCTCAAGTAAACGTTAAAACATTTAATAGTTTGAATTCCAGCAGAATGTCCGGTCATCACCTGTTAATGTGATTAAAATGAGATCTCCCAGAAAAATTATCATCTTATATTTTAACTCAACACCCCTCTCCCTTGAATGGACAGTTTTTATCTATTATTTTATCGCCACGTCTTACTACCTGTTTGCCTTGCATGTTGTCTTTCAGTTTAATTATGTATATATATATATATGATAATATGTATTCATGTTTGTTTGTATGTTTGTTATATGAAGGTATGTATGGATGGATGGGTGTGTAATTGTATGCATATTTGATATGAATGTATGAAGATATATGGATGTATTTATACTGGAATATATGTGTATATACGATGGTAAATATGAATGTATACATGTATGTAAGATGTTATCTATATGTATGTGTGTATGTATGTACATATGATGGTGTGTATATATGAATGTTTTAATAGTATGTATATTTTATGCCATGTATAATGGTAAGTATATTTTATCATATGAATATTTGTTAAACGGTAAGTATATATCCAATTTTTATGAATTCACTACATCTGGATTGAAATTCTTTTATAATTTTACCAATTTCAAAAACATAATTCTCCTTTTTTAACTAAAAATCTTAGTAGTTTTGCTTGTGATATTGCATGTTTGTAAAGTGTTCGAAATTTTTTTAGTGAAGGCCAGTGATAATCACTTAGAATGGTTTTAAATAGGCAAAAATTAAGCCGATCATGTAGCCAACCATCTCCTCTTTTCCTTGGAGTTTGAGATTCAGATAAATTAGTTTGCCAGTGAAATATATCAGAAATGCCAAATCAAACAGCCAGACTTCGTCCTATAACTCTGAAAATTTGTATTTTATTCCTCCCACAAATGTTTTACTCTTACTCAATAAATCAAGGAATCTTTGGTGATACTTACTTCGGATGAACTACCATGTATTTAATAATAACTCTTTATTATTTTCACCCAGTTGCATCTTGAAGAGATGCCTATGAAGATATGGTCCTTAGAATGAACTTACAATTTTAAATGTTATGTTCATCACCTTATTTTGTGTTAAAACGCTTGATGGTCAGAACCGGCTGGTAAATGGTAAAATGATAACCTCTAATCTGAGGAAATCATCATCTTTCTGCCATATTGCAATGGAACCTTTAACATGACATCTCATTAATTTTTTTCTATCCATGTTAATTGGTACTAGCTTAAAATAGTCAGTTTAAGCTTATTAATGAAATTTGGGAAGGCGGTGAATATTTATTGACCCATATATCTCTCTTTCAGAGGAATCCCTCCAAGCATTTATTCTTTTGTTCCTACTCTACTATCGAATTTATATATATACATATACATAACACCGCGTCCCACAACCCATTTGGGTTATATGGCTATGTACTAATTACACTAATGTGTTATGGATTAGTGAGGTTGAATTTAGAGGAAGTGTACCCACATTTGCGTGGAGAGAAAGACAGTGGAAAGCCATTCACGTAAAACCACCCTCAGTACACTCGATTTGGATAGAAGTCCGATATAGGCCTACCCGTATTTAACAGTATAGTCTATTGCAAGATTAGTTCCTTAGACCATGCAACCACTGAGGAGGGTACTAACGACTTTTTTTTTCTTTTAAACCAAACAGGTACTAATTAATATTGATGAAAATAATACTAAAACTAAAACCTTTATGAGAACATTCCCTTCGCCTTTATTTAATTATATGAATCATTTACTGTAAAATGTTAAAATATATAATTAATATATATATCGATGACCTAGAATGAAAGCCTCGTATCTCCTGATAGTCGAAGTTTACGGAAATTAAAAGGATTTCACACTTACAGAGCCCAAAGAGATACGAGGTTTTATTGACTGATGTTAGGTAGCAGCAGCATACTTTTTTTTTGTCCAAATAGATCCCGTAATAGACATGTAAGATAAAAGGTTTTACACCCTATAGCCTATAATCTTAATTTCAACCAAATTTGGAGATAGGCTAAGAGGTTTTATTCTACGCCAACGATATATATATATATATGTGTATATGTGAGGTTTAGATACGTCATACACACACACATATATGTATGTATATATATATATATATATATATATATATATATATATATATATGTATATATATATATATATATATATATATATATATATATATATAAGTATATATATATATATATATATATATACATATATGCATATATGTGTGTGTGTGTATGACGTATCTAAACCTCACATTTGAATGTTTATATCAGAACATGACTTAAAAACTAACTTAAATCTAGAACTAACACCGCACTCAGTTCTATGGCAGCATCACTGTGAAAGGGAAAACCCACATTTACTAAATGACATTCTTTTCGGCCATGCCAGGAATAGAGCCTGGTACCCTTAACTCAATAGGTAGACAGATACCCCATATTTAAAATATACCGAAAAAGGTTAATCTCTATTGAAAATTGAAAAATGACAGGAAGGACGCATTGACAAAACACTATTCAGCAAGTACAGCTGATCGGAAGTTTCCTCAACAAACAAAAAATGCTGACGTTAGTCGGGTCAAGCAGGTCAGCCGGAGCCCTCTTTCAACCGGAAGACTACTGTCAAGTAGGTCGAGTGAAAAAGGCTGTTGGAAGTAGAGAACTGGGTTGGGGAAGGCTAGTGGAGGGGCCGTAAGACAAATGGCCTAGCACGGTGGGGCCGACGTGGCCGTGTGATAACGAGGTAAGGAAGTCGCAAGATAAAAGCCAGGAGAAGAGAAGGGAGCGCCGTTAACCGGAAACAAAGTGGAAGAGGAAGCCTCCTTGTCCGAAGCATGCTGATGACCAGTAAGTAAATTCTAGCGTGCAAACTATGACTTAAGAGTTGCCTTCGAGTGTGGGTGCGGAGAAGCGCGGAGGGTGTGGGGTCAAAATGAAGATAAAGTGCGGATGGCGACCTCAAGTGGATGCAAGATTTGGGAACTTGGATCATGCACTGGTTATATAGAGCCACTCGGCTATGTGGCGTAATAAATTGTCTACTTTTCCTAGCAGAAAGGTTCATAGATACTTACGTCTAAAAATGCATTAGTGTAATACGTTGACAATATATCAAATTAAAATAGTAATGTAATATTATTGTTTAATATAACACTTAAAACCATATATCATAAATTTATAGCGCTATGGTATTCAAAACTGTACTTTATTTTAGTATTCTCTTGGCTGTAAGATTTCATAGTATTTTATATCAATTCGATCCTTCTCTTTCCGAGAGAGACCGAAGTCTTCTTTGAAAGTAAATACCAGTTTGGAATGGGGAATGGTGAAATGTGTTTTGGAAAGTTAAAGAAAGTAGAAATCTTATGAGATATAAGTGTACATATTTTTTTTTACGGTAGATCTCCCCAATTCTCTGTTGGAGCTTCGTACTGTTAACACGCTTATTCCACGCCGGTCGTTCTGATCTTACTTTTATTAATCCATTTTATAATGATAGCCCGGGTGACCCACGTTAATGTCTATTATGAGTATTCATTTTAGCTAAGGGATTTTAATATCATATTTAAATAAATAATATTGACATATTTTGAACTTACTTCAACAATATGAATAATAAGTCTCACCCAACCCCAAAATTTTAACGTCACAAATTGAGATGTGGCAATGTTTCTACACTAATTGGGACAATTCTGTGATCCTGTAAACGTGAGGTTACAACGTACCACTATAACTTGAGGCAGATTTTCATAAATCTGCATCCCCGTGAGCTAAAGTTACTGTAATATCCGCATCAGTGGCTGTATGGTCTAACGCACCGCTCTCAGACTGGATTACTAGATTTGTTGGTGAAGGAGATCTGGGATTGACTTCCGGTTATTTGTACTGATTGTGTTTTATGCTAAATGGTTCCCCACTATCCCTCCACGCGAATAACTGTACATCTCCTATAAAGTTCTACCTTCCTCGCCCCTATTACACTAACGTAATTAATGTATTTATGTACAGCGAACGGTTACTAAGACTTGGTGAAACGATCGATGGCCATACGAAAATTCGTATGCGATGACATTTTTATTCTATGAATAAAAAAATACGATATTCCGAATGTATGATCCGTATTTAATTTTCAACCTGTATCAACTAATCCGTTAACATGTTTACTAAGTTTCAGTCCCATCTAGTCTAGTTTCCCGATGATGGGGAGGTCAGATTTCTAATCCTAGCTGGATGTACTAAGGATTGCTTTTCTTAAGTGGTTTCTCGCGCTTTACCCAAGCCAACGTATATACATTTTTTATTCATTCGATCTTTCTCATCTTCATTCCAATGATGTAATTAGATGTGGATAGACTGGATGGGTGATAAAATGTGGGATGGTAAAAAAGTAATAACGAATCTATTCCAAATATGTGTAAAGGAAAAGCGAACTGTTGGTAGGTATTCCAAAGTATACGGTGACGAGATATTAATGCATATTTGAGCAAATATGTGTAGTATTATTTATGCATTAAGGTTAAATATCAATAAGGACAAGACTTTAGAATCAAAGCATGCGTTTGTGAGGAACAAATTAAGCGGGGTTCCAGGGTTTCTCCCCCGGGTAAATTTGAAATTTCATGTTGAAAAATGTTACATTTTATGTATGTTTTGTAGTTAAGCTTTGAATTGGACCACTTCGTAATTTCCAGGTTAGGAGGTTGTAAAACACCCGGAACACGGATACTTCAAAGTTTAATTAAGACTCATATACTTTCTCGCAACATAATGCATATCAAAACTCTAACTCTCAATAGGAATATCTCACTCTTCTAAATAAAATAACTCTACACCACTATAATGTAAAAAAAAAAAATCTGGACGAACAAACTAATTTAATAACTTAGAGAATATACACTATAAGAAAGTATTGAATAAAATCACAATGGTAACATAACAGACATAAAAAGTTAAGAATATAGCATAGCTTGGGTACATATTTAAGTTCTGGTTCTCTAAGCTATACAGTTAATTTGTATGCAAAATCGGCATCAAATAGCACAAACTGTTAAATATAATTCTACTAAAACAAAGGAAACGCAATTCACGCCATGTTTGCAGAATAACTGTAAGTGCGACACTGTTGGCTGGCAGCTATGTGTGGCGTTTTCTAGCCCACATTCAAGGTCAGCTGTAAGTGAGGGTTGGGAAGGGGAGGAAGGCAAGCCTGCGCATCACCACCCCTATAGTCTAGTACGTGGTATCGTACAGGCCAGAGCATGCATCACTTGCGGGTAACATACAAAGTCAAGTGCTATGCTACCAAATGCTCGGGAGCACGGCTGAGGTATACATGCCCATCAAAGCAATAATATTAATTGGATTACATATTTTTAATCTTATGTCTTTAAGCATGTGGCACATGCTAAGCATTCATGGAAGATTCACACCTGGAATATGTATATATATATATATATATATATATATATTACTATACATCTCACCCTTTCATTTTCAACCTATCCATTCCTGTCCCTCACTCACACACACATACACACATATGAGTGACATATATATATATATGTCACTCATATACTCAATGGATAGGTTGAAAATGAAAGGGTGAGATGTATAGTAATATATATATATAATGAAAGGGTGAGATGTATTGTTAAGGAGGAGCCAGTGCAGGACAGGATAGAGCAGACACTACTAATGTGGTACAGTCATGTGAGTCAAATGGAGGAGAAGATACCAAAGAAGATGATGGATATGGAAGTGGAGGGCAGAACGCCAAGAGGAAGACCAAAGAACAGCAGGGTAAAGGTAGCGCAGAGAAGTGTGGAGAAGAGAGGAGAATACTTGGTCATTGTTGAGGAGGAGAGGTGGTGGTGAGAAAGTATACGTTGGGAGAGGCTTAAATTCCAAACATATCCGATGATTTATATCATCATCATAATCATCCCGAACAGCATATATATATATATATATATATATATATATATATATATAACTACAGTTTTTTAATGATTTAAAATGACATTTCCTTAATTCTTAAGAACAATCTAGAACCCCAAACTGACATTTACTTTAACTCTATCTATGTGGGTTGCGCAACTAACCCTGTATAGTGATTCGGATGGGTGACACAAATGTCAACCAAGGTTAAACTTTCCAACTTTTACCACTTTTCCTATAGAAGACCAATTGAGACAGGAGGGGAAGGAAGAGCTGTTGTGACTGGGTGGCTGTGCGTTTTGAGATTGCTTAAATCTGAATATGCAGCTTGCATCAAATAAGCAATCAGTTCTTGTAAGATGAAAGAGTTTCAGAGTGGTCATGCAATAACATAGGCACACGTTGGAACACATCCTTATACCACCACCAAGACTTGAGATGCAGGGTCAACAATGATCGGAATCTCTGGAGCTGTTCCAAAATGGATCAGTTAACACTGGCCCGGTTTAAACTGGGAGATTCATTACGGAGAAATTTCACAACATATTAAAAAAGAATACAGGCCTCAGTGTTCTGAAAAGAATCAGCCAAGTTATTCAGGGATAATATAAAGGCAGTTACAGAGATCATACATCTACGTGTGATATAGAGAGGAGCTTTTCAATGTCCACGAACATTTTAGTTGGTAGCCAGAAGCGCTTCACTCCCGACTTGAGAAATATCAAGTTGTCTGTTGTAATGAAAACAACAATCAGTAGGCTGTTGTGAAGTGTTATTTTATACTATAATTTTAATTACGAGCTATGTAATTTGGACTTGACATATTTTCCTGTGTCTTGTGCATATTCAATCAGATTTAAGTGCATAATTGCATGCAAAATTTAATAGTTTTTTGTGCATATAAATCTTTATATTGGGAATCAATGCTGTTAGTTTTCTCGAATAAGAGGAATCACCAACTTTTAACCATGATTATTATAATCAATAAGTAAACGACTTTTTCTTTTTGTAGTATATGCATTAGTATTTTCCACGAACTAGATGTATTACTAATTGATCGAATTTTTTCTCGTCAAATAAAAATATATGGCTTGTTAACAACAAATATCAACAAGAAAAGATAGGAAAATAATTGGAAAAATATTTTTGTTCTCAGTTTCTAGAAAAGTTACAAGAATTTTTTTTTTATTTATTTAACACCGTGTCTTAGTACCCGTTCGGGCTATAAGATTAAGTAATAATGATACTCAAAGATTTATCTGATTACCAAACCCTTCCTTCACCTCTGACAAGACATCTTGTGAATGTGGGGAATGCCAGGCCTCCACCGTGGAACATTAGCGTAAGTGTGTATAACCCGAACGGGTAGTAAGACGCGGTGCTAATAATAATAATAATAATAATAATAATAATAATATTAATAATGGGTTAGGAATTATGAAGGTTGATTTTAGAGGAAGGGAACTTGCATTTACGAGGAGGTAGAGTGGAAAACCATTTAGGAGATTCTAACTTTGATCTCCCCGTCCTTGGCAGTCTAACTCAACACGAAACAATTGCGTTGCCTAGCTACGCCACCAAGGCGGGTTACGAGAAGTTAAACGAATGGTTAAAAATGATCTCAAAGTGGAAATGTAGATATTGAAGTTAAATTGTACTGAATATGAAGTTTAGTAGAAAGGATATATAATCAATATGGATTAATTAGATGCAGTATAAATAGGCCCTATAACTAAATTAAATTTGCCCTATTATTGATATTCTTTTTAAGGATTTAAAGCCAAATATTTGATTTTTTTTCTAATCTTTAGGCTGAGGTGCATTAATTTGATTGTTCCCAATGCTATATATGTAATTACAACAGTCATTTTCTAGATACTTCAAGTACTGTAGCCAGAAAGCTAGAAATAATTTCGTTCTCATGCCCCGAAATGGTTGTATCAACTAATTGTTGTACTGTCTTTACTCCAATAATGTGTCCAGTACCCATTTCTATGTCTCCTATCAGTGTCATCAACATATTCGATGTAAACCCAATACTTTTCTAATACCAAAGGTTTTTTCATAACTGGGATTTAAATAGTTTTACATATAATGGTTTTGGGCTCATAAATATATATTAGAAAAACAATTTTATAATCAATAAAATATTTAATTTTAAAATATTAAGATTTAGTCGAAATAATTAATAGTTTTAAAACAAATATCAAAAATTTATTTCAATCGTAGCAGATTATCAGAATGGTATGATTATTCTCGACAGTGATCGTAGTGACAAATCTTAAAATTGGTGACCGTAACCTTCGTATCTATACTTTAAAGCTATCACATTGATCTTAAAAGCTTATTTTTTTCCACAGGGTATGTTTACCCAGATGCGCTATACATACTATTGGTATAAGGATGAGGAAGGTAGAATTTAGATTAAGTATAATATACACATATGCGTGGAGGGAGTGAGGGATATAATTAATGAAACACTAACCTCAGTATTCCCACACGGGATTCTACTTTAGACTTCTCTGTCACAGGCTTATAATATTAGATGAGCCTTACATCTAATCCAGTTGCCCACCGATGCAGGTAGCACAATACTATTTTACATTTACATAACTGTAAGCTAGAAAGCTTTGTTTATAAGGCATGAGGGTTGCAATTAAATATTGGACAGTCGAGATTATAATTCGAATAACATGTAATTAAAAAAATGTATATAATAAGTTAAAATCTTTAACAATAACTGTAATTAAATATCGTTAACGTGAACATAATCGTAACCAATAACAAGAATCTAATAGTTATTCTTGACAGTAATCGTTAAGTTGGTAGTTGCTATCTCATCATAAGGTGGTCAACCTTATAATTTGGTTTAGTGCAGCTCTCCACTTTTGCCTATCCTAGGTAAATTTTTTTACAGCTTTGTGTCTTCTTCTGCTAACTTTGTCCACTATCTGATTCATGTAATCTATTATTGGTCTCCATCTTGAATTTTTTTTCCTTTCACATCTCTTTTTATAATTATTACCTTTGTCAAACTATTAAGTATCAGTACATGGCCTATCATGTGACTTCCACTATTCATGTGGTTTCAACAGCGATTTTTGGAGTTTAAGATCATATAACTTTATATTTATGAAAATCTTCCGCAAGCCTCTCTTAGCTTACCGTACCCGAATGAACTGTGGAGACACACATTCATATTTTATGAGCTTCAAAATATGTGAAAAAGAATGAGGCGATGAGGGGGAATCAAGGGGAGAGACGCGAGGCAGTGAAAGTTCAGGAAATACGAGAGAAAAAGATAGAATATGTATAATACATACGAGTTAAACTGAGAGTAAATGAGAAAAATTAAGCTTTAAGCTTTTCATGCCGAAATGATTAGGGACAGTGAACTTATCTAAGAACCCTTTATTAATTTGTATATTTGGTAATATTAAGTCCTAAACTTTGATAGTAAATTACCACCTAAAGTTTATAAACAATAACTTAACAAATGGCTTGAAAAATAACTTAAGCTATGGAATTAAACCTGAAAGACCCCCATTTTGCACACAAAAGTGATTCCGTAGATAGTTTATAATTAATCAGCAGAATTATCCTGAACATTTTTAGTAAGATTTTTTGTTTTATTACCAACAGATTTTGAACCAGGTTTCCCTAAAATTTGGGTCAATCCTATTTTTCAGTCAGGTTTTTTTTTGTGTGTACATTTATGAGTATATTGTTATAGGTTTGAATTCATATTTATTTAAAGATCGATATAAAGGGTCAGGACCAAGAAGGTGGTCTAGCATAAGTCTCTCATATTGGCTTCAAGAGAGGCAGGGAAAACTATTGTGTAAAGTTGATTATGATAGTTTAAAAGGAAAACACATAACTTTGTATTGAGAAAGGAAGGTCAAGGCCCCCACGGTAAAAGCATTTATTAAATACCTTACCCATTGAATCTTACCAACGTGTTAGTTAAAATATATAGTATTTTAATAATGGTGAAAATATATTTTATTTCAAACTTATCTAATAAAAGTTCATCAGAGGGCACAGCCATTAATCTATTATTGTTTGAATTGCCAGGGATGAGATCGGGGTTAGAATTCAAGTCGAGTGTTCTAATGGGGGAATTTATTAAATTGTTTCTCAATATTCCTCCATGAAAATTCTAGTACATTTAATATACATTCTATATTTCTCGCACCTACCCCATTGGCGTAGTTAAATGCGTATAGCTCAGACGGATGGAAAAACGCGGGGAATAAATTAAGAAAAAGCTAAGTGAATATATTAGGCTTTTTATTTTTATATATATATATATATTATTCTATTAGAGTTCAATTAAATATCTTATGATTAAATAGATAAGATATATATGTTGAGTTAAACTTTATTCTGGACTAAAAGTAAACGATTAGTTATTCTAACCAATTCGTCTACCTAGGGTTTTAGCCATATTTAAGAGAGAGGTATATCTTGGATACGAAAATAAAACTCGATAGCTCAATTGGTAGAGCAATAATACATAATGTCTAGGATATGAGACTCGAACCCTAATCTAATAATAATTTTTATATATAAAACAAAGAAAATATTTTCTTATTGGTCAGTCGTGTCCAAGAAATAGAATTAAATTATAACTTATTTCATACACACGTCTGTTCGTTTTAGAATAAACTTTTAAATGTATAAGAAATAAACGTAGCATAGCCAACATTGACACATAGTCGTTGAATTTTTATTATTCACAGTCAGAAATAATGGCGTCAAATGTGGCATTTTAAAAACACATTCCTAAGTATAATAAGACTAACTACCTGCTAGGTTTATAGGCTTATATACTAATTACTAATAAGGAAGCTTGAATTTAGTTGAAATGTACCAGAAAGTCTAACATGAGAGTGATGCCTTAGACCATTCAGCCAGTGAAGCGGATCGATATTTTCTCTTCATGTATAATTAATTAAACCTTCTTTGGTGGATCAAAAGGTAAGAATTCATCTTATGTTATTATTTCCAACATTTCAAAGTGAGATATAACAGTCACAGTCAGCAAATATCTAAAATGGGTTTATTTTGTATAGATATAAAATTAACAAATCATCGGTATCTCCAATAACTATTAAATTGTTTTATTTTAAAAAGATTTTTTTTTAATCTGCAATACTTAAATTGATGTTGTGGCCTGTGGAATGTAGGCCTAATAAAAATTTCTTCAGCCCCTTTTCTGGAGCTATGTAACAAAGTTTAGACATTCAAATATATTCTCCAAAAACATTTTAGTGCGTCTAGTTATTTTCCAAGTTTTCTGTGTCAGGAGAATATATCAACTAGTTTCAAGACTAATCCTAAGTGGATGGACTGATCCGTTTTTAATTTTGAGAGAACTAGATTTGTCACTGTAATTGTTGCAAAATTAGATCTTCTCTACTCAATTCCTGCGTGGAAATGTATTTTTATTTAACTAATTAAAAAATGAAACTTGCACTGTCAGCTACACTGACTAGAATTCACAACTTGTTAGACTGGACTGGAACTAATGGAGAGGTCGGGACTCAAATCTTTGTCAGGTGTACCAGGGGTAGTACTTTCCAAATTGTTTCGTACCATCCAACCTCGCAAATGGAGATACACTTAATCTATTTATTATATACTCCTACCTAAGTATTTATACCTATTAATGTTTAGTACATATATATTTTCTATTTTTATCCATGATCCATAGCTTGTATTCTATTTATTTTTATATATTTGAGGTATTTAACGTATTTTCACAAACTTTACAGGGTTATTTTACATTGCACAATTGACGCGGGACTGATGGCTTTAATTCCTCTCCTAAGGAAGTTGTGCTACGAATTTTTTTCGCTCAAGAAAATTTCATTGAGCTTGGCTGGGTTTGAGCCCAAGAACATGGGGTTCTGAGGTGAGCACTTTACTCCAAGATCACCGAGGTCAACTGAACCGTAACTAATAAGCCTAATTATGTATAGTATTAATAAATCTGTTATCGTCTTTAGCTATACAAAGGAAACAAACACAGTTTTTTTTAAACAAAAAATTGGATACTTTACTGTCTGACAATTTACCTAATAGTCAATAGCATGTTTGATCACCGGCATGGCCAAAAAATTTATCATAGGTGATATGTAGGCCTCCCCTTTTCACAGAGAGGAATTAACGATCGGAGGTTGGGTAGTGTCTGTTCTAGATTTAAGTTATTTTATAAGTCGTGTGCTGATATAATCTGTCGGTTCAGAAAATGTAGATTAAAACAAAAAATGCGCTGACAAACGCTTTACGAGGTAGGTATATGGTAAAATGTTCACTCCTCATTAGTGGTTTTGTTGCCAGAGTTCCTTGCTACATATCCAGAGGTCCCCGGTTCGATCCAGTGAGCTATTAAAATCTTTTTAAGAAGCAGAGAATCTGGAACGGGGCAAACTCAGCCTCTTGAGGACAAATGAGAAGCTACTAGAATAAATAAGTAGCAACTCCGGTCTAGTAAACTGAGATTAACAACCAGATAGTTTGTTGTAGTGACCACATGACACCCTCTTTCCGCAAACGTTGGCACCATCATCGCTAATAACGATGATTGGTCGGTCTTTATAGCTCGATTGCGGCCTTACACCACGGAGTTTTTTCACATTAAAATAAACTTTTTAAAATATATATTTTTTATTCTCAACCAAATCGGGGTGTACTAAATGAAGAAAGGATGCGGGCTTCAAGACGATACAAGTGGAAGCAAAAACATTCATTACAAGAAGAAGGAGTGGGTGTTGAGAACGTCGGGGGACATTGTACGTTCATGACAGCGCAGACAATGTACACGATGTAAGGAGGGGGTGGGTGGTATAAAGGAAGAAGAAACGTTGTATTTACTTACGACAAATGATAAGGCAGTCTATGAAATATTTATTCGACTCGCAAAATTGAGGTGGTTCGCTGGTTCTGAGAAAAAAAAGACATGTCTTTACTCCTATGTTGCGAAAATGAACGTATATTTTCAACACTCTTTAGAAGAAGAAAAAACATAGGCACGGTACATTAAATATTAATAAATTGTCAACAACTCGAGACCTAACGGGGGAAAAGAAAATACCTTATCATTGCTAAGTAGCTACGGAGAACACAAAAATACATTTTTATAACGTGTCCCACAAAATAAAAAGTGTGTTCAAAGCTTCTAAATGTCAAAACACAGGTCAAAGGTCAAACAAGATATATTCCCTTCAGCATTTACCATTCTCTTAATATCTTCAGAAAACATTTCTAATCAAATGTAATATTTTTACAAATATCTATTAGCACTATTATCTTAACCAAATTTGGAGTATAAAATAGTTCTTGATGCACTCTAAACTTCTTTCTAACCTTTGTTTTATAACATTTCTAGCACAGAGGTGGTCTTTTTGTTGCTAGATGGCACTGATCTATCACATCATTTTCTATGAAAGATTGCCAACTGGTGGCCATTACGTCCAAGTCTTGAAAAGTTTGAAGTCTCTAATATTTTACTTTATTTTAGATTAAACTGTTTACATGCGAATAAATACGTCAGACCCTTACTATCTGTAATATTAGTGATGGGGAGATGGTCGCTTAAAGCTTGGTTGGATATACTGACTTGTATTCTACTAAGTGATTTCCCACACTCTTCTACGCAAGTGCTGGTGTACTTCCTTTAAATTGTAACTTCATTCATCCCACTCCATTAAAGTAATTATGTGGATATACTGGGCGAGCTCTGTGTGCAAAAGAAACAACCAAAAATATATTTTTATCGTAGGTTTGTCTGGCAGAATATAATATGAAGAATTGAGATATTATTAAAACAATTTTTTTTTAGAGATATGCATTCAGGTGTTCTTTTTGAGCTATCTGAAGTTTAGACTAATAATATGAAACATAAAAGTGAAGGGAATGACATGAAAAAACGTTATCAGGAAAAGAGGTATAGAAAATGCCAAATGAAATCTCAATTTGGAAAAAAAGAACATTCCAAAAACATTCGGCCGAGAGCAAAGACGAAGCTAGATCCGATGGATAAGAGAGTAGTATGCCAGGTAAGCTCTTTGGCACAGAGACTACCATGCTAGTAAAATAATGTCGGTTTTAAAAGCTTCTCCAAGAAACGTAAGCTTTTAAGATGCCTTTTACAAAACTAATAGGCAATGCCATGTACCTTTTTTTACTTGACTGCGATTTATTATTCAGTACCAATTTATCTCAGTTGCGTCAATTTGAATGAGTGGGATCTAACTATTTTATAAATTTTATCTACATATATTCTACTTTACTCATCCTATCATATTAATGTGGTTAAATTCTGTTACCTCGGAGGAACAATAAACTACGAACATTCTTTGAAATATTTAAATACCCTCCATAAAAATCCCCAGAGCCATCTTACGAAATTTAAAGACCGTGAAAATTAGGTTTTTTGAGGCCCCTCTTTTTTTGAAGAGACCATATTTTTTGCATATGTTGTAACATTTTAAGTGGGTTATATTATGATTTAGAGGGTATGTGGTTGAAGGTATTAAGAACTACTGCCAAAATTAAAAGACAAAATAAATAAATCATCCATAAAACTATTGATTTTAGATAAATATATTAATAATAATAAAAGTATTTTAATGCTTTTTTTATATTTTCCTGAGTACGTGAAAAGTTTGGATGTTTGTTGTAACAAGAGACCTTAAATCACTCTGTATTCTCGAGAGTGATTGTTTATAGTCCCTATCAGCCTGGATTGGTGATAATCTGTTTCCTCGGAAGATGTTGTCTCGTATTTCTTTATTTATAGCTCTTTTAATATGTTTATCAAAATAACATGTTTATCTAATGAGTAAAATTTATTTAAGGGTGGTTTACTGACAGTTAATTTTTAATATTTAAAATATAAATGATCATAAACTACTACATTATTCCAGGTGGAGTGGAGGAGGATACATCATGATGAGTAACACACCCTGTATTAATCACATGAGATTGTCAGTACAATCAAATCTTGCAGATTCCCGAGGCAGGACATGCAGTGCGAATGGGAGAATCTAGAGCCATGCTCAGGGTACTGACTGGCAATCTCAATGGGAAGAGACGAGTTGAAAGACATGGATGCAGATCGGAGGATAATATTATAATGAACCTGAAAGATTTAGGGTGCAATGAGGTGGACTGGATAGATCTGGCTCAATATAGGAATAGGGTGTAATGGAGGTGGGCTGGATAGAGATCTAGCTCAATATATGGATAGAATGTACTAAGGTGAACTGGAAAGAATTATTTCATAGAGTAAGTAATAGCATATACTAAACATTCGTATTAACGATCGAGTAGGCCATTAAAAATTAGTATTAATGATTGTGTAGTCCAGTTCATTTTTAGCTTGCACTAATTTCAAAATAAAGTTTCACTATAAAATTTAATTTACCGATATGAAATTTTTTAAATATGTGAATTAATTACTAATTTTTTTTCAATAACCACATTACACAATAAACTCACTATTAAATAAATTAGTAAACAGCAAGAAAAGCAATAAGGGACCCATTCTTTGGGCTGTTTTACCCAAGGTCCCACTTCTTGAAGCCTTCAACCATCCAAGGATGTATATTTTACACAAACAGTTATTCCTAATTCACAATGCACGTACAGTACATAAAAGCCTATTACTTAAAACTATGCTATGGTGGTGAGCATTGTTAGATATAAATAATCTTGTTTAATAACTGAAGGAAACTTTTACAACCCTTCCATGCACATAGTTCTATTAATTTTACTAAAATAATATTTATCCCCCAAAATAAGTTATTTTGTAGGTGAAAGGAGGCCCCCAAAATTCCATTTTCCCAGCCTCCTGAGTCCTCTTGTTGGCCTTGTTTGTGTAACTGTGTCTGTAAACAAGACGTAAGGCCTGGACCAAAAATATGTGGTGTATTTGTGTGGCAGTGGCCTATTATCTCAATCCACCCCACATTCTTTGACCTGGCAATAAGCACGGCCGTAGCAAATTGTCAAAGATCCACACTCTTTTTCACATTCACCTTATGCATTCCTTTGAGACAGAATATTTATGCTCATTGAATTCAATACAAACTTTCTTTCTCCAAACTTAAGATCTTTCCTTTTTAATTGTACAACCATATATTAATATTTTACACATTTATGTTTAATATTTACTTTTCCAGGCGTTCCCTCTAAAGGGAGCCTTGAGCCAGTGCCCCTTTGCATCCTCCATCCAGTTTAAGACGGCTATACAGATCCCCACTAAAATAAAATCGTGAAACTCTGATTTTAATGTATGCTATTTAGATCCGAATTCTAAAGGGATACAACTTAACACAATTAATTGAAATGTTTATTTTTAAATGTGTTTTTGTAACATTAGCAATGCTAGCTAATTTTAAAATAAAACTAACGCCCCGAAGAAAGCCAATACATTTATACATCATGCAATATCAAAGATTTACAACACCTTACTATGTCTAAAATATGTGCTTTATTCACCCTATAGTTTCGGCCAACAACCATCACATGACTGGTGCACATCAAATAATTCTAAAAAGAAGACTGGAACTCCTTGAAAAAGAGGATCGACGAGAGACACCTGTATGAGGTGATCTAGGTCTACGCTGATTGGCCTAAATGGCCGACAGACAAACCTCACGTGATCTTCACTGCCAACTCACCAGGTTTCCGGAATGACGTGTCAAGTTTATGACAGTTGTTAACAAGAGAATCATGCTGCTAACATCAGTTCGCAACGTGGCATAATACTTTTAATATGAGGATTTCCCCCATATTATTTCCATCAACTAGACCTTAATAAAGTTGGTGCTCAGCTAACATTGTTGACTATTAATTCCAACACAACCACGAGAGGTCTTGGTCTGGACTTTGACAAAATTGCTCTAGGATGACAAAATATAAACTCTTTATATTTTGTTAAATATTTAAATATAAACGACCTATAATGGGTTTGGGTGTTTGAACACACAGTTATTTATGTGAGTGATATCGTTCAGTGTAGGCGTCAGTAATTTCTCGTTAGAAGATTTATTTTTGAAAGTAAAATTGTTTTATGGAAACTTAATGTTTCCTTTTGTCGCTTGGGCACTAGAATCTTTGTAATATAGACTTTTAGTAGGTAATCACAATTTGATTCTTTTTCTTGTTTGGAATATTTAGTTTAAATATAAAATTTGATTGAACTTGTGGTTACCAATAATTGTTTAAACTTTTAAATTTAATAATGTTTAATTTATATATAAAATTTTGTAGACGTATTTTGTTTGAAGCAATTAAAAAAGTAATTTATTGTTGTTGGTTTATAAGTTAAAACTTTTAAAATAACCGATTAATTTATGGATAAATTACCAGTATTCTGATGTAATATTGCTTCGTTTTCTATTATAAAGTTAAATATTTACAAGTCGAAATCTTTTCGATTATTTCTATGTGGTGGAATAAATAATAATCCCATATAAGTTTGAGCTATGCTGGGAAGTCAAATCTTTGTGTAATTTATTTTGATCAGAATGGATATTTTAACTTTAATTTAGCACCGCGTCTTACTACCCGTTCGGGCTATACGCTTAAGTACTAATAACGCTAATGGATTATGAATTGAGAAGGTTGAATTTAGAGGAAGTGAACCCACATTTGCGTGTAGGGAAAGTGGAAATCCATCTAGGAAAAGCCACCCCAGTTCACCTGACTAAGATTCGAACCTCGATCTCCCCATCCTTGGCAGCCTATCTCAACACGACTAGCGCGTCAGCTAACTACACCACCGAAGCGGTTTCTTAAAATTTAATGATTTAGTCTGATTCAGGCGCTTAATTAACCATTTAGAGGATCTCCTTAAGCTCTTTATTGTTATAGTGAGGTTTCAAAGGTTTAATGGTTTAATCTAGTTGTTAAGTCTGAATTCACAATGGTAATTCAGGTTTTTTTTAATCGTATAGAAGAGCTATTTAACCTCTTTATTATTATAAAGATTTTTGATTATTATTGGGTCTCTCCCAGACTAATTCATATTAATAAATAATTTATCATATAGCTCTTTTATTTCAAACGTAGTCTTCTTCATGCACTGCTATTACTTTGAGATTGTGAAATATTAATCCTCAAATGTACTGCGCAAGCGCAGTCTCTGCCATTTGTATGTTTTTCAACACTATCCAGTTTGGCTTGTGAGGCCATGTATTATTTATTTACCTCTGTTGTTTTACCTTGAATAAAAAATTCAATTTTTTCTTAAACTTGCAAATGTTCCTATTTTTGTTACATTATATTCCTTATAGATTACGCCCATCCTCTTCCCGGCTATTGTGGCCTCTAGCGGTTATAGTAAAAGGTGGTGAACGGTACATTTTGCACGGGTCCCTATATTCCCCAATATAAACTCCTGAATATATTAATGACATGGATTGGTCGACAGCGGTGGTTGGCTGGTGGTAAGCAAATATCAAGCTACTGCTCTAGCGCATCGATTGATCAATTAACAGCCCGTGTGTTGAATAAATAGCTCTTGTGGCTGGACCTATATCAAAGCCGGTAACCCTCAAGTAGAGTACATTTACATTATGTATAATCACATAATGGTATAATCGCATACAGTCGGAGTTGTAGAATTGAAGGGGAGAAATACGTCTAAACTATAGATGAGATAAACGCGAATTACTGGATGACAAATAAGTATAGCTTGTAAAAGTTGTTTCCTCTAATTCTTATATTCTAGCGTCGTTTATTTTTAATTTCTCGCTATCTTACAGGTAGAGAAAGTATTGTGATCATCAAAAAAATCGAACTCGAGATTTTGATGAATGTCGACGTTTCATGAACCCCCGAATCCAAAGAGGTTGTTTTTAAATTTACGTCTGTCTGTACCCGGGACTAGAGCCTTAACTATTTTACCGATCGGGCTAAAACTTGGTATCTATGATATGGCACTTGCCCATTTCATTCTTGTCTAGTTAGGTGCTGTCATGTATTTAATATAGCAGTGGACTTGAAGCGTATTCAGTCTGACTATGAAACTACTCATTACATTGTGATCTAAGTAGGTGCTATCCTCTATTTAGAATTGGCTTCATTCTCTCCAGCTTAAAACTATATATAAATTAAAATAATTAATAATTATTGATGACATTAATAATTTGGATTACAAAACTTTTTTGATATTAATTTATTCCCCCGCTCCCCCAAAAGGTAAATTATCATCCTATTAGAGAAGAAAAGAGGAATTAAATTGAGGATGCTTACTATTCAGTGCACTTCTATCCAAGTTCTGTCATAAACTGTTTTAAGACATAAGCCTACTAACGAGTTTTACATAAGAGGGGACCTATACGGATTACGTAAATTATTGATATTTGTAGATTTACAGTTTCCACCAGCTTCATAAACTATTGATATTTTCAGAAACTAAAATTGTATTTGTGTGGTTCGTAAATTATATTTTAATAAAAATAAATTTAAGATTATCAGTACATTAAATTTATTAGAAAAATGGAAGGCATTTGCTCTAGGTTAAGCTCGAATATATATTCGGTACACTGGGGATGGTTTCCAACCTTAGATTGGTCACTGTGGTGTTCCAATCCTTTCTCCATGCTAATAAAGTGTAAAAATATCGAGGCCCTGGGCCCTGTCGAGAGCAAGTCTAAAACCTATTTTGGAAGATGGTGGGTGGGAGGGTGAAAGTTATGGCGGGGCTCCACAACCGACCAAAGTATCCATCTGCGCCAACAAGAATATATGGATCACGGAAATAGTAGAGGGCACACTAGCTACCGGATGGGTCTTGTTTAAAAAACGTACGTTTGTAAATATCAGTTTTCTCAAGAACGAAGGAAATTTGTATGTTAATATTTTAAACACTCCTTCTAAGATAATGCATCAATGGTTATTAATTGTTATATTTTCTTATTTTTTGTTATGATGCCAGTTGTTTTCTATTGAAAAGTGTCAATTTTATCGATTATTGATCACTGTTAAAATTATAGAGGAGGGGTGTATATAAAAAGTATAATTTAATCAACATGCTTTTATTATTGAGCAACTCGTTTCAGAAAAGAAAATTGCAAAACAATAATAATTATTGAAGACAACCGTTTGTTCACACGGCTCTGCATTTCCATGCCAAATGAAAAGGGCCAATTGCCTTAAGCTAACATTTTAATCACTAGACTTATTTTAATTTTTTAATTAACTTGATTCTTAATACTCTAGAATAATCAAACAAAAATTCACAAACGTATGAAATTTAGGGGGCTTAGTAGTACGTTACTGGATGGAGCTGTTTTCCAGTAGGAGAACAATTAGGGCAGGGGGTGTAGGAAAATACCAATGACAAAACAATGTGTGCTCCCAGCCTCATGTTAAATTACATCATTTGATTAGTAAAGATCCATTATAGACTCCCATACTGATAATATTTCGTTTCACGGGCATTTATGTCTCAACAGCCAAAATACGTGGATTTTTGGACTTTGAGAGTGGAAAATTTAAATGTTAAACTATGCTTACAAGTCTCTGTATAGGTTCATGGAAAACAGTTTTTTGTTAGTTCTAGTAAACATCAAACCCTTTTACTTCTTAAGGTTTTGTCAATATTTAATCTAAGTGCAACTTATTATTGGCAATATCACAGCTATCCAAGCAGTCCCCTTAGCGTAGGCTACTAATTTTTTAAAAAAAATTATGAATTCCTAAAACATATAGTGTTTTAATATAACCATTAAAAATGTGATCTTTGAGTTAATTGTTTATCTATCTTAGTTATTGACTTATTTTAAAATAGTAGACATACATTAGTAGTTATAAATTTTCTTCCCACCACAACTCAATTAACACCTGTTCATGTTGTAAGCAATTAACTACACGAAAAAGGTAGGGATGATAATTTAGAGAAAATTTGCCTTATTTGCGTGGAAGTAGAGTAATAAACCACTAAGGTAAAAATAACATCAGTACACCCAACTGGGATTTTAAGCCCAAACTTTCATTATCGACCAACAAGACGGTTTAGGGGTAAGGTGTCAGAATTCTGTGCTGGGGGTACGGGGTTTAATCCTCGGTTCCAGCATGGATTTATCTGATTACCAAACCCTTCATTCACCTCTGACAAGACGTGTATTAATCACAACTTGTGAATGTGTGGAATTCCAGGTCTCCACCGTGGCTCGGATCTCACGTTAAACTGTAGGTCCTCCATTTCATCTCACAATCATCCTAACATTACACATTAGCGTAAGTGCGTACAGCCCGAACGGTTAGTAATACGCAGTAATAATAATAATAATAATAATAATAATAATAATAATAATAATAATAGACAGACAAGACTAGACGAGTTTGGCTCCCCAATCATCGTGTCTACATGTTTTACTGTATATATAATTAATATTAAATATATAATTAGTCAATTTATTTGAAACTTATAAATATATTTTTTTTAATCATTATGCTCCTGTGTCAATATTTTCTAGAATTAAAATAGCTTTTTTTTAAGGAAATGCGATAAATAATTAAAAAATTACACCATCATTTGATTGGAAAATAATAGGAAACGGGTCGCTAAGAACATTTAATGAATTCAGTCATAGATCAAATGTGATCCTTTTAGATAATTAAAAAAATCTCAATACTGGGCCACAACCAAATATGTATATACAGCATCTATATGTTTTATTCATTTTATCCACGTGTGTTAACACTAATGTCTAAAGGTTTCCAACCAAAAGTAAGTAACATTATGATGTTAGAGAAGTGAACCTACGAAACACATCTCTTAGGAATTATATTAATTATCTAAAATCCGTAAGGAGTAATTTCATAGCATTAGCAGTGTTTGAAAGCATATTATTTGAAGGTTTCAGCTCGGTAGCAAATAATGCTAACAGCCCAACCTTATAAAAAAACGTAGTAATACCAATAATAAAATTGTTATTATTATTATTACTATTATTAAAGAGTATACTAATGAGACTATACAATGCTTTTCTCGAAATATGACATGATGTTTAAATCCATAGTTATAATCCAGTACAGTGTTAATACATACAGTAGTCTCAGGAACCTCTCAGAGGTTTGGCTTATTTTCATATTAAATGTTATCAATTTTGAAACTTATATTTACTGGGGATAAAACATCATTTAAAAAAGCTACTAAATATCGTGTAATCAGCTCCTCAACACCCGCATTTGTGGGCACGTGGGCTAATGTGTCAATTTTGCCTTGTCTTGTTTGCTGGTGACAGTGATGTCGGACTTTGAATTTCGATCGGATGTACTGAGGCTTGTTTTTCCTCAATCATTTTCTACTCTATATTCACACATAGTTGAGTAGGTTTTCTTTAAATGTAGGAATAAGAATTTGGGACCATCAATCATTTAGCAGTACTATTTAGGCACAAGCCCTAACACTAATTTGGCCCCATAGACTGCGAGAATTTGATCCCATGAGCCAACCAAAAACTTTCCATCTCATTTTGCACTGACTTAGTTATGATAGTGTTGTGCATTTTATTAGGTTAGGCTTGTATATGCTATGATCGTGCTATGTCAAATGATAGGTTTGGTAAGGTTAGGTTAAGAAGATATTGTGCCATCTGCCTGTCTTTCGTTCACCTTGATTAAATAGCAACATTCATTTATAGTGCAATTCAAGAATAGCTAGGGCCAAGTTAGTACACCAGAATGGGGCTGAACCCCAACCACGTGACTTACCAACCACACCTAACGTGGTCAAGTTCGTATGAAGCCCTTTAAGATTATTCAACAGTAAGAATTACTAATATTGTTTAAGTTTATAAAATCTTATCAGGGAATTTAAAATATGTGGGGGTGAAGGGTCTATCTTAGAAAATAAATTTATTTTCTATTTTTTTTTATTTGAGATATTTAACAAGTACTTTATGAGTCAACTGATTACATCAGCAAACGACCTAAAAACTAACTTAAATCTAGAACAGACAAGACACCCAGCCCCCAGATGTTATAATTTATCACTGTGATCGGGTGAACCCACGTTTCACTAATGAAACATTTTTCGGCCCTGCCGAGAATCTAACCCGGGACACTTAACTCAGTAGGCAGACACGATAAAGACTGGCAATGGTGTTTGACTTTGGAAAATATAGCAAATAACAATGTCTCAGCCCATTCAAGCAACAGAGACAAGATAAGTAAGCTGGAGTCCACTTTACCTGGGTGTGTCATTAGTTGAGATTATCTGGCCTTCTTCCTCTGCGCTGTCTCAAAATTGGATACAGTCAAAACATGAGATTGCATTAAATATACATTTCCAATCTATATTTGCAATTATCAATTCGGACACATTAATAAAATTAAAGATCATCCATTGATTAAAACACCCAATTTAATTCTATATAATGACGTTGCATACTACAAAATGAGATTAAATCAAATTATCGAGGTATAAAAATAACAATGTTTGATAAAAAAATAATGTAACTTACAACCTTTAAACTGTTTATACCTGAAATGAATAATTAGTTTTTATTATTTATCACTGTTTCTTACTTCCCGTTCGGATAATACGCTAATGTTTAGTTATACTAAATCTCAGCCATAAACATTAATTACTTTACCATAAAAGATACATAAAAATTATAAAATAGCAAGTTTGATTACTCATAAAACTTGAACTATGATAGTAGGAATAATTGAAATACTAATTAACAGGGTATGTCGCAAAAAAACATATCGAGTATATTATGATAGTGTTTATAGCTACCTTTCTTTCTACGCATACACACACTAGATTTCCTTTACGGGTTTGAAATCGGTGAACACAAACTATGAAAAATATTTGTTAGAAACGTTAGAAGTTTAAGACCAAACGAATTTGAGTTCCATCTACTTAGATCTTTCCAATTGCTTGAAATTGTATCTTCTTTGGCTTTGCTTCACCTAATGTCTCTTTCTTATCACCACAAGGAACGGGTTCCAACTAAACTCCAATCGTTATTGATTCAGGGCCATGGCATGAACAAACTTTCAAATCCAATTAACTAATGGTTTCGAAGGCTGTATCTGTAGTGTGTGGATGTAAACGCAAAATCCTCCCCTCCTCAATACCCCACGCCCCCATACCCCAACACCAACCCCAACCCCATCCCAACTGTACAAACTCACATAGCATATATATCACTTGCTAGTCTACCACTTACTAGCACCACAACATTGTGTACATCTTAAATGGCAGACATTACTCCAACATTATTTATCCCAAACACATTGCTGTAGACATAGCTGTTTTTCTATTCATACACCCTAACTGGCATACTAACTTAAGGCTATTAAACTTAATGGAACAGAGCAATCAAGACAAACTAACAACGAGTAAATAGCGTTTGCTTGGGGAAATAATGATAACCATATAATATGAGACAAAACAGGGAAGGGACACACTCAAAAGATTGGATTGTATTTGACTTAACCTTTAGTAGTCAGAGTCAGGCACGCTAGAAGTTAGTCCATCCTTGTAAAATATAGGCCTAAAAATATTTAGTAAGAACAGAGTGACCCACTTCTGTGACCGCATTGTCTAAAGAGCCACTCTCGCAATAGACTGGAGTTCCAATGACAGGAAGATGGGGGTTCAAATTCCAGTCGGGTGTATTGAGGGTGATTTATCCAAATGGTTTTCCACTCTCGTTACATAGAAATGTAGGTGCACTTTACCTAAATTAAAACTTACCCATCCTTAACACATTAGAGGAAATAGTATATAGGAGTAAAACCCGAACGGGTAGTAAGATGTGGTGCTAAATAAAAATAAAAGAAATAACAATATTGGACAAGCGGTATAAGGTAACGACTCACATGTCGATTGGTTACCATAAGTGTTTGGATTATATCTGAGTGTAATGGGGAATAATTCCCCAATGAGTTTTGCACTGTGGTTTTACTCACACTCTATACCCTTTAATACCGGCGTGTTGAGACCACAATATCTTCCCCATTTGGTACACTTGGGTTAAGTCATTATTATTCGTCTTGTTGAACAAGGTATAAGCATAAGTAGATCAAGAGCCTCTCATGTGAATATCTTCGTCAAAATACCAACGGTTGGTCAATATTGATCCTCTGTAAATTGGCTAAGAAAAAAATAAATGAAAGATAATAATAAATCCAACAGTTTTTGAACACAGGGTCATATCAGAACCTAACCTACTATAACTCAGCTAAGAATAGGATATGGCAATAATTGATCATACACTTATAACAGTAGCCTCATGAATAAGACCAATAGTAGAGATTTTGATAAATGTGGACATTTCATGGTCCCCTGAATCCAAAAAACGTGGTTTTCACAATGCTGTCTGTCTGTACTTCGGAGTAGAGCCTAAACTATTTTTCCGATCAGGCTAAGACTTGGTATATAGGGTTTTCATAGGTTTTCCTCGAGGGATTTTTGGAATTGGATATCTAGCCCTAAAATTAAGGGACGTTTCATTAAGGGCGAAAAGAGAAAAAAAATTGAATATATCAAAATAGGCCATATCGATATTAATTAAATTTCAGTTCTAAGGATTGACCAATATTTCAAACAAAATGGCTACTCCCAATTTTTCGTCGAAATTACTTTAAGGGTTCCAACTGATGTGTAAGATCTAATATTTTATCGTATTGCCGTAATTCTTTGAGATATGAAATTAATTATCATTGTAAATGTGTAGATATATTTATAAAAACAATCTTTTCTTCAAAATAAATGTTTATAAAACCAATAGTTTTAAAGCTATATGGACATATGTAGATATATTTTGTAGCTTTTCTAATACTAAAAGTAAAGTATTGCGACCGTCAAAAAATCAAGCCCAAGATGTTGGTGGATATCGACGTTTCATAGCCCCCCCTTACTCCACTGAAAAATGGTTTTTGCAACGTCATCTGTCTGTTTTTCTGTCGAACCCTAATATTCTTTTTAGCAACGCGTCTTACTACCCGTTCGGGTTATACGCTTTAAGAACTAGTTACGCTAATGGATTAGGAATTGGGAAGGTTGAATTAGAGGAAGTAAACCCGCATTTGCGTGGAGGGAGAGTGGAGAAACATTTATGAAAAACCACCCCCAGTTCACCCGACCGAGATTCGAACCTTGATCTCCCCGTATCTGCAGTCGAGCAGCTCAACAGGATTAGCGCGTTAGCCAACTACGCCACCGAGGCGGGTAACCTTAATATTAATAGTAGTTTAATAAAGGGCGAAAAGAGAAAAAATACATATTTTCTCAAATTCAGCTCAAATTATTTTGATTAAAACTCGTATTTATGCGTTTAAGATTATAAACCAAGTGGCTATTTTCATGTTCCTCTAAGAATTATATTTAGGTAACTTGACAGAAATTGGAAATTGCCATATCTCTACAACTAAGTGAGATGCTAAATAACTTATCATCTTAAAATTATATTACCATTAAAAATAAATAATTTTTTATCTGAAATATATTTCTATAAAACCAATAGTTTCTGAGATATTGGCAAATATACTTATATAATTGGTGAGTCTTTGTTCTACAAAGATACTACTTAGATTTTAACGGAATAATTCTCTAATTCCATAGAGTAATTAAATAGTAGTAAGTCTCTCAAAAAGTTGGTTCTTTTTCCTATAACTACATAAGGGAAAAGTTTGTAAAGCAATGAATTATCTCTAAAATTTTAGACTCAAGAACCATTATTTACCTTTTTATTGATCAATATATATATATATATATATATATAAAGATAAGTCCTGACTCCCTGACTGACTCATCAACGCCCAGCCCAAACCCTTGGACCTAGAAAGCTGAAATTTTGCACTGAGGTTTTCTTTATGATGTAGACAAGGAATAAGGCCGTATTTTTTGAAATTTCCACGGGATAGGGAATAAAGAGGATTTATATCTTCGCTTTAAAGTTGCCTTATTTCCGTAACTATAATTATTAGAGACTTCAAATTTGGCATGTAAATAGGTAATTATAATCAGTAATGAATACTTTCAGGATTTCCCGAAATTACCACGGGATAGGGAATAAAGAAGATTTATATTTTTGTCTTAAATTTGCCTTATTTCTTATTAGATCAACGCCCAGCCTAAACCCTTGGACTTAGAAAGCTTGTAGTGAGCTTACCTATCATCCTGAGGGAAGAACCTCTAATGTAGTATATAAAGAGGTACTATAAGTACGAACAAAAAATAAATAGTCATAATCCCCTGTGAATAACAACCTAAGTAATTTTACCCTCAGTTTCCGTATTACACAATAAGTGGTAAGCGAGTCATTTAAAAAAGAGTGGAAACGCGGACGAAGTCGCGGGAAACAGCTAGTAGTATATAAATGAGGAATTTAATAGCAATTCGATGACCTGAAGATGTGCACTCCTAGTAAAATATCGAAAGTTTTAACAGCAATTCGAAATTTTAATATGAAATATTGACCATTTTTGATTCAATATCGATCTTTTTTATTGGTCCAAATGTATTAATGAAGACTTTAATTTTTTAAAATAAAACAATAATATTTATGACTGGGAGTCAAAATAAATCTTATATAAACATATCGCAATTTTGTATCGGGTTTGCTAATGTATATTATCTCGTTTAACTTGTATTACAAGTTTTTAGTAAATATCTCCAATTTTAAACAGTTTAGCCAGAAAATCTGTGCGGAGCTCCGTACCATTTATTTTAATTGAGGAGCATAAGGGAAAAATTGTAGTAAGTTATGAAACATCATAATAGAAAGGTAAAGATGAATAAACTGGGAAAAATTGTTGGTGAATAATCAAATTCTTTCTAACAAATGGTGAAAAAAAAGGAATAGGCGATATTAAATTCAGATAATTAATTTAATAATTTCTTGTAATATGAGAAAACATAAATGCTTGTCCAATATTATTATTAAAAGCTAACTACATACATACATTTTATTAAAAGGGTGAGTGAACTCACAAAAAAAAGATATATATATATATATTCAGTTTATGTATAAAAAATAATTTAATAATAAAAAATATTTAAAAAATAAACATAAATTATATTCTGAAAGCACGATAATTTATTTTAAAAAATTAAATCACTATATCTACTCCACGCAATATTTCTACACCTCTTATTTTGTTGTAATGTGAGATTTAGGGTATTTTTATGTTCATTTAATAAATGATGAAAATAGGTTATTTTAAATCGTAGATTTACTGTTGTTTCATATTCAATTGTAAAACTTATTTATATATTTATATTCTAAAAGACGTTTTTGTGACAATTAACTCTGTCCAGACTGTACTGTTGGTCAATTTGTTTAACTATTTTCAAAATTGTACTCTATGATTAAATACTTAACGAATTCTTACGCTCATAGCTTTAGAAACAATTATTAAATGAATCATTTTAACACCAAACTGTCAAGCTATGCTTGAGAGAAGATGGCAACAGTAGTTGATGAACCGTTCTTCATTCTTAGCTCCAGTTGTCGCTAGCGCGTCCAACTTTGTTTTCAAGTTTGTTGAGATTTCGGTAAACAACCGGGACAACTTAAATGATGAAGGAATTCAAGCAAATATTAAACTTTGAATAAAGCTTAGAAACTTGTATAAGTTTTACAAGCTACTTAGGCAAAATAGGTTTAAATAAATGTTTTTTAAAAGGAAAAAAATAGTCATTTAAATCATTTTTGGTTTTGGATTAAGTCTTTTAAGTAAATGTATGTGCTTTCCTAAAATTAAAACAATTATATTTGAGAAATCAAATCTATGGGTGGTTTTTTATGTTTTTTCTGCCACGTTTTAATACCTATCAGCTATAAATGGTTTTTAATTGCGATACTGGGATGGGTATGAAGAAAGAAGAGTTAGGAGCAAATGTACCCTCATTTTCGTGAAACAGGGATGGAGAAAACATTCAGGAAGGAAACACTCTTACTAAACCCTGTAGGGGTTGTAACCCCCTCCCACCCAGTCACTGTCAAACCAGACTGACTGAGAATGTCCTTTATTATTATTTTACACCGATACATGGTTATGGTGAATTCTAGATTACTCATCTCTGCTTATCCACATCTTAATGTGTTTTACATGCAGATATGGGTTTGTGGAGCAGGCCCAAATAATTTCCTATGTGTGAACAAATATATATATTGGTTTCAATTCATGACCATAATGACTAAAAGTTGTATTCTAATATAAAAAAAATATTTCAAATTCCTAATAAAGATTATGCTGACTTGATTACGCTATATGCCAATTTTATATTTAATAATATTGTTTAAATTGATCTTTTCACTTTTGCAAATTTTTTTTTTATTTATCCCATCATTTACACAAAACATTTTATAGTAATTCATCAATATAAATATACATCTTTTTACCTTAAGCAATAAACGAAAAATTTAATGTTCTTCAAAATATATTTATAGATACATATTTATTTATTGTGCATTTAATTTAATTTTCAAGAGAAGGTAGGGCTTAGTGATAATACATTTATAAAGTGTCTCCAAAAGTTTCAATATGGCATTCATAAAGTTATACGTCTCTATAAACGAACACTCATTTAAAATATAACGATATCTTTTTTTATGTATGAGATTTATGAATGCTAATTCAGGACTTTTGTCTTAAAAATGAGCTCATAAATATAAATGTCACTTTAGTTATAAATTCACGTTTATATAGATAAAATATTCCCAAAAGTAATTAAAATATATTCCTTCACTCAAGGTCGAGCGTTAAAAAAAACTAGGCTACTATTGACAAGAGGGGGCATAAACTATCCTATTCCTTAACCTTCATATAGGCTAGATTCCCTTTACTTTCACATCTATATACACATTAATATGGTTGCGTTTTTTTTTTATTCAGTCGTTAGTAGACTTTTTGCTAAACCTATAAATAACAAGGCATAGTTAGTAAAATATACGATATTAAATGTCATAATAATTTAATATCATAAACAAAAACACCAATCTTCCAAAATATTATACGCAATACAAACCAGTATCTGAAACTGCCTAGTCAAGGTTATTACGGCGTCCCGAAACTTGAAAAGGGATAAGAGTTAATATGGTACTATCGATTGAAAACCAAGATTTGATTATACATAGTAGTTTAACGAAACTCTTTCTGTGTAAGGAAAATAGGCCAATAAATTTCTTCCTTTAACTAATTGAAAAAAAAGATTCAAATTTTAGTAAATAATGTTCATTACTTTAGATTGAAAATTGAACATTACTATCGAAGTGATTAATAAAAGTTTCAATACTTCATCATACAAACAATTTGTTTAAAACTTATTATTCGAACAAATAAAAAAAGAGCATTGTGTGACAGTTGTAAATTAATTTTTATCACACTTCTGAGTTTGAATATAGTCTACAAATTCTAGATAACATTAAGCCAGCTATGGGTGATTCAAAATTAATCGGACGGGCTTTGGAGATCAAATTGGTCTAAGGAGTCACACTCTCAATAAGTAAAACTGTCTATGACGAGGAGATTGGGTTTCAAATCCCGATAACGTGTAGTAGAGATGGTTTTTCCTAAATTATATCATACACTCCCGCCATGCGAATGTTAATACATTTCCTCTAAATTCAAACTACCTCAACCCTAACACATTAAAGTAATTAGTGCATGTGTCTATAAACTGAACAGGTAGACGGTGATAAAAATATTTAAATAAAACGTTATGTATTATATCGTAACTAAAACTAGCCGAGCTATAGGAGTAAAGTCCTCTTGAGCAATACAAATACATATCACAACTCTCTTCAGAGAGGAAGTAAAGCCGTCGATCCCATTACTCTAGTGTCATGTAAAATAGCCCTTGAAGGTATGTGAATATACTTTTCTCGGCAAAACTTTTAGTCCCTTTTGCACTTATTCATAGAAATTCAGTAAGTAAGGCTGCGGGGAAGCACTACATTTTCTTAACTCTCTTACAACATGGGATTTCTACCAGATATTGCAGACAGCACTAGCCGGACAAAAATATTAGTGCACGCCCAGCTCCCTATGGATAGAAATCACATGAAACCAATTTTTGGGTTGTTGACTTAAGAAGAAGAACTAAAACTATCTCTCCATCCATAAGGATCTTGAAATTTTATGGCAGCCTGAACGTACGATCGTCATCTAAACCTATCTTGAACCCCCCCCCATCCATTATCCATCCTGACACCCAACCTCCTTCAAATCTATTTCAACATTATCCTCCCATTGACACCTTGGCCTACCAAGACCTCTTCTATCTCTAGGCTTCCCAACCAAAAGGTTGTGTGTACAAGCCCGGCATCACCCATACGATCCACATGACCACTATTATTTATATTGCGGGTCTTGATTATCCTATTTGGGGGGG
>CABFVX010000389.1:226198-288052 GCA_902151425.1 Timema shepardi
GGGGGGGGGGGGGGGAGTGAATGGATGAAATTTTTAAATATACAACTTGCTCCATTTAAAGAACCCACTTAATCTAAGCCAAATAAAAAAAACTAAACTATACAAAATTTTACCCACTATAACTTAATTGAAACTAGACCAACCAAAATTGTTTTAATTTACTTACATTTATCTCGTTTTGATTTAAATTCAAAAAAATTAGAAAATTTTTGACTAACCTCAAAGTGCTTACGCAAACTTAATATAAAACAAAAAAAAAAAAACCTTTTAACTTTGATCATTTAAATAATTTTATTTATCCTTAGGACTACACAAGAAAAATTTAAGATATCCTAGATACTTTCTAAAAAATATAGTGTGTAATTGAGTAATTAAATATAAATTAACAAACTGATAAACAAAACCTAACCTTTTATTGATAGGCGCATATAATGTTTGACTTGGTTTGTAAAAAGGTATATTTCTGTCGTAAAAGTGTATATAATGAGAGTGAACTAAATTTATTATATTATTATTAAATTAATTATAAAATTGTAGACCAAAATGCCACGAACAGTATAGCTGTCTATGGCTAAAAATGGGCTTGAGAATATATCAACCATGTCCAAGGTTTGATTTTGTAACTAATTCATAGGAATTTAGAACATCAGTTTAACAGGGAGCTGCCTCTGTCTCAAAATAAAAGGCACGCCAGCGTCTACATGTATCAAATCAACTTTAGGTAAAATAACATACACTCCGTTGATATAGACCTGTTAAAATTGTTGTATGGATTATTGCTTTTAATACACTTTTGTCACTGATAGTTATATTACATAGGCCTGATTTTGCATTTAAGTTCCCAAGGAGAATTATTGTACTGCCTATTTTTAAGTTTAATTTGAGTGACGGTATTCCTAAGGGTGTCAATTGTTTAAAAACTCCACTGTATAGTTGCATTTTTCTCCCTCATCTTTACAATCGACTTAGCTCACACTAATAAATATACCTCTCCTTGTAAAATACTAAATATCCCCTTATTTATTTGTGCAAGTTTTTCATTTTGTGGACACAGAATCTCCATTCAAAATATCATTTGGGCTCATCCTGTTTTTAAATTAATATTTCCTGAACAACCGAGCTGCGTGTCAATTTCCTCTAGGCATGTCTATGATATATTCTTCAAATGTTTTTTTTTTCGGTTTTCCATCACTCAATGGCACAAGCTGATAGTGGAGGCTACTGTCAATTTCCGGTACATATTTGTTTAACTGTATAATTTTAAACTCTTTTTCTAGAGCTGAGAGTATTTAATACTTGTCTCGTAAATTGATGTCCTATGAGAATGTGAAAGAATCGGTAAATAGTACCTGACGTCATCCCCTAACCGTAAAAGATTTTCTCCCAAATAGGAAATGATTATTCATTATGATCTATTCCATACCAAATGATTGACTGCATCGATTGCATGGCTTGGAGCCATGGTTGACTCATCTCTGACTAGCAGTTTTACCTCTGAGACGATTGTATAATTCAATGTCATCCTAAAGCAAGTTTTTGTTCTACGCTTACCGTAAAACCTTGCTACTGTAAACTTTTTCATCTTTGCTTATGTCATACATAGCATTATTTCCACGTTCTGACTATTAGGTTCAGTATGTTTAGTACATCAAGGGGAGCCAAATTTTCACAATCAAAATATCAGAGAATATTATTATCGCGCTTTCTGAAAAAGTATTCTGTGAAGATGTCAAATAAGATTTATCACAGCCTCTTAGGATCAGCCGATTAACTAAATACACATATGAAGGTCAAGATATGCCTGAGAGGACATGGCATTTTCACTAAAACAGATTATTGCAGATAATTCATCCTACCACACTCTTTCATTATCAATATAACTTTTAATAAGAGTATAGTCATTGATTTGACTCAATACAAACGTATATAAATGTAAGTTTAAATTATACAAACATGTTTAACGATACTTGTGTAATTTTTAATTGCCAAAGAAGCACACGTTTGCTTAGTTATTTTAATACAAGACAACAATTAAAACTCTGAAAACAAGTCACTGTATTATAATCTGCTATTTATTTTTCGATTTGACATTGGAATCTCTAATCTAGTTTATAATTTCTTTAATGTGAAAAATTTAATAACATGTTGACAAAGTAGAATAATTTTATAAATCAGGCTTTACTTTTAAATTTTAATTTTTATCAGTTTTCAAGTTGGAGAGTTTTGCGCACCTCTTTAATGGTTCTTCACATCATCACTAAATTTTAACTTCCTAGTTAATTGATAATATAAAATAATTTCAATTTCAATTTCCTTTATAATAATAATAATAATCATCATCATCATCTTATATAGAGGAAGTGAGCCCACATTTGCGTGGGGGGAGAGGGGAAAACCATTTAGGAAAAAAAATCACCCGATCGAGATTTAAACCTCGGTGGCTTATCTCAGCATGATTAGTGCGTTAGCTAGCTACGCCACCGAGGCGAGTTATAGTCTAGTTGGTAGTTATAAACTACCTTAAATTATGAATGATGAGTATCCCTGAAGACAGTAAGACTCATGGATAGCTAAATGGATAGAGAATTAACGTACTAAGCCAAAAGTCCCAGGTTCGATTCTCATGTCCACGTGTCAGTTTTCAATTTAAATGAATCGCATTGATAAGTATTAAATATCATCTGGACAAATATACTAGTACATACTTTTTTTATTTTATTTAGCATGGCATCTTAATATCCGCTTTGGCTATGCGCTTATGATCTAATTACGCTAATGGATTTAGGGATGAGGAAGGCTATATTAAGAGGAAGTGTACTTGAATTTGGATGAAGGAAGAGTGGAAAACAATTTTGAAAAATACACCCTCAGTACACTAGACCAAGATTCGAACTTCGATCTTCCGGTCACCAGCAGTCTATTCTACTGTGAGAGGGACGCCTTATACCATGCAGCTACCGAAGCGGCTAATACATCATAAATAAATACATATATACTTACGTATATACTTGCATAAATACATATGTACATATATACACATATACAAATATATATATATATATATATATCATTAGTCCTTTATTAATAAAAATACCCTGGATCACACCAATCGACCCACCCACTCCTTTCTGGATATACCTGTCAACACCATGTGGCTTCAAAATAATTACCTCTTACAAAAGAAAATTACTCAGACATTAATTAAAGCTATATGTACCTGTCAGCTACTGAAATAAGTTTCTTAGAGCTTCGTTAATGGTAACGAACCTTGATGATGATCTCGATGACTAACCATATCTTAAATCCTTTAGCTCGAATTCTTGTGTTGGTTTATGGGTTTAAAATTTAGTTTGCGTTTAACCTGAACGATTAATCCTACGCTGTGATATATATATATATATATATATATATGTGTGTGTGTGTGTGTGTGTGTGTGTGTATGTGCATATGTTAGGGCCAAGGTCCTAAACCAGCTACTTGGCGAATGCTGGACTCTTAGCACATTGGCCAGCTGATCAAGCCAAATCGCAGAATATTAATGGAGACATTTTTGAATTGGTGTTCTGGCCAGTCAAAGAGTGAGTGACCATGACAGGCTGGCCAGTACCCAATGTGCTAGCTATTATGACAAAACACAACCCAAACCGAGCCTAACCACTGAGGTTAAGTCATCCTTTGAGTAAAATGAAAAAAGTTTCACAGTTTTAAGAACATTTGTTCATCTCTTTTATGTTGTTTGTTAAACTTTCTGAAAATGCTTATTGTCATAAATTATATTATTATTATTATTATTATTATTATTATTATTATCACCGCCTCTTACTACCCGTTCGGGTTATACGCACTTACGCTAATGTGTAATGGTAGGGTGATTGTGAGATGAAAACTACAGTTTAACGTGGAATCCGAACCACGGCGGAGACCTGGCATTCCTCACATTCACAAGATGTCTTGTCAGAGGTGAAGGAAGGGCATAAATTATAAGTGATGTAAAGAAAATGATTTTCTTTGACCAGTTTGCTATGGCTGTATCTATAACTGGACAACTAAAACCCTAACTGATGGTAAATTATTATATATTTTGTCCTTTGACTGATTTCGGTGGGCAATGCTAGAAGAAGATGGTCATTTCGCAAAATAACTATACTTCATGTTTTGGCGGTGACATATACATATTCATACAGGCATACATATGTATAGTTCCATATACATTTATATATATATATATTTATATTGTCCCATCTAACAATTGTGAATTGCACCTTAGACAATGATTATCCCATACAATTTTTTTTTCTTCACGTCTTAGGGTGGGATGAAAGGGGACGCGAGTAAAAGCAAGTGTTTTTCAGTTCTTATGGCAATTTTTTTAACAATAATAAATAGAATATTGCTACAGTAAAAACAAAGAATTTAACTTTCTTCACATGTTGATATCAACAGTTCCTGAATATCCACCACGAGCCGCATGAGAAACTATTTAAGTGAAAAGGGAAAAGTTATCATTAAATTCCAGGACACCCTTGAAAGATATTCAAGAAATTTCAAAATCATCATGTGAATAAAATTAAATTCTTTGTTTGCACTGAAGTAATATTTTATTTATTTTGGCCAAAAAAAGTTAAAACTGAAAAAACACTGGCTTTTTCTCGCATCCCCTTCCATACCACATGAAGGATCATTCGTAAGACACGTAACGCTGTGGAGGGGTAGAAGCTATAATCTATACGTCAGGGGTTGACAAAATTTTTGGGCCCCAATTGACTTAAAAGCTTATCAAAGATTTAACGATCACCCACTCTTTCTTGGCTATAATTTCTTTTTTTTTTTAAATTGGTGAGTTACTTATTCCTTAAATTCAACCTTTCTTCAAAATATTATGTCCCCACCATTCTAGACAATTTATAAAATAAACTAAATATACATTTTCATTTTCTTAAAACCCTATCGATTATCACCGATGAGGGTTATTTTGGTCACTAATATTATTTGACCTTACTTTATAAGTTTGTAAGTTTAGAAGAAATAAAGATAAACTTTTAATAACGTTGCAGCTTCTTACGCAATCAACTGAAGATTGCGGTGATATCGACCGATTGATCGCGATTGAATAGTTCCTGACCCCTGCTCTTCGTGGTGTTATATGGGGGAGTGTTGTACACCACAGTATGACGTAATACGGATCTTACCCACTTCAGTGGCTGAGTGATCCAACGCGCAACTCTTGCAGCAGGCTAGACCGCCGATAACGGTCAGATCAAGGTTTGAATCTCGGTCGGCTCTACTGAGGGTGGTTTTACCATAATGGTTTTCCACTATCCCTCCAGTTAAATGTGGGTACACTTCCTATTAATATGACCTTCATTCCGAAAACCATTAGCGTAATAATTAGTACATAAGCATATAACCTGAATGGATAAAGACGCAAAAAAAAAATAAAAAAAATAACACGAATCTTATATAGGTTGTTAATTTTTCAAATACTCGTCTGTTTGTGTCGTAACAATACATTAAAATAATGAAGTAATGTCATAAGATACTTTAAAATTATTTATAACCTACTCAGTAGCCTATTTAAAATGGATTATGAATAGTAATAAATCTAAGTCCCTTTTTAAGGGTTACAAAAGCTTCCATATGAAATAATGACATTCACTTTTGATATGAAAAGTTACGTAACACTGGTAGTAGGGGGGAGGGTTAGGGCTAAATGTCTACTTGGTATTAGATCGGAGGAGGAGGAGGACAGCCCAAAAAAAATTAAGAAATTGTATTACTTGGTTTATGGATGACCCATTACTACCCATTCGGACAATACACATGTTAACTAATTTCAATATTATTATTATTATTATTATTGCTATACGTTCGGTCTATACGCACTTACGCTAATGTGTAATGGCAGGGTGATTGTGAGATGAAATGGAGGACATACAGTTTAACGTGGAATCCGAACTATGGTGGAGGCCTGGCAGTCCACACATTCACAAGCTGTAATTAATACACGTTTTATCAGAGGTTCAGAGGTTAAGGAAGGGTTTGGCAATCAGATAAATCTGTGCCGGGACTGAGGATTGAACCCCAGACCCCAAGCACAGAAGTCTGGCACCTTACCCTTAGACTGCTAGGTCTCCTAATTTACAACCATTTGTTAGTTAGGAATGACACAAGTGGAATTTAGATTAAGTGTATTCGCATTTAAGCGTATGGATTGTGAGAAAACAACCACAGAACACCCAACCGGGATTAAAACCCCATTATAAATCAAGAGTATTATTAGTGCTCGGATCCTGACTCTTTGTTAAAAGATAATCGAACTGATTCGGTTATAGAATAGTTCAATGCAGGGATATCCAACCTTTCCCTGAGGGCCGTATAAGCTCTTGGATAATCGGCTAGGGGCTATACTTGAAATTTATAGGCCCTAAATCTCAAATATAGTAAAAACATGAACGAATAAAATTTAAATTGAAAAATAACACCTTGACACGGGAATAGAGCATGGGACCTCTGGTATAGTTTTCCAATCTTCTAACCATTGGGCTTTTAAGTAGTCGTCCCGTGATCAGGCATACACTGTACTATTATTATTATTATTATTAGCACCGCGTCTTACTACCCGTTCGGGTTATACGCACACTGTACTATTGACAGAATAAATCCCTCCCGAGTTAAAGGTGGCTAATTACACTTATGCGTTAGGGATTAGGAAGGCGAGTGGAATACCATTTAGGAAAAAACGCCCTCAGTACACACATACTTTAAGGCAGAGTCTGTGATGGACTCACAGAAATCGTCAGTTACATATGAGCGCTCATTTAAGATTGCAAACTATCAAATAACGCAGACTCACATCGATGGCCACGTGGTCTAACGTGCTACTCTCGTGTTAGAATAGACTGTTGAAGACGGGGAGATTGGGTTTCGATACAGGTAGGTTGTACTGAGGGCGTTTTTTCCTAAATGGTATCCCACTCGCCTTCCTAATCCCTAACGCATAAGTGTAATTAGCCACCTTTGACTCGGGAGGGATTTATTCTGTCAATAGTACAGTGTGCGTATAACCCGAACGGATAGTTAGACGCGGTGCTAATAATAATAATAACAATAATAATAATAATAATAATAATAATAATACAGTGTATAAATAAAATTTAGATGCGACTATAACCGTACTGAGAAACTATAATAACTTGGTTATTTAATCCATCATGAAAGAATACGTATTTATTTTTAACAAATACATGCACACATTATACAGTATACCTAAGACTCTGTAAACTTCATGGAAATTAGTGAGCATTTACGTCGACTACAAGAGCCTAAATGGTTTATTTCTGCAATTTGAAATATTTCAATTTATGTTGGGTGTCCGTACAGAACAGAACGTACTTGGGGCTCAGCCTGGTCAGAGCCCAACGCCACACTGGACCGAAGATACGCCAAGTATTTTCGGTGACATCTTCTGGAGTTGTTTGAATCGTACACATTACAGCGGAAGATTCGATGCGTATCTTCAGCTCACGGTAGATTGTAAAACATTCAATTCAGTCATTTTACTGACTATACTGGGTGGCCACGATGAAGGATTTGCTAATGATTTACATTTATGAAGCGTTAAACCAGGATAGGATAAAAATGAAACATTGGATTCATCAATTACATTTTAGAAGGATATCACCTGGCCAGTTTAATTAATTAATATTAGGACTGCGTCTGACTACCCATTTGGATTATAGGTTCTTAATCTAATGTGTAATGGTAGGGTGGTTGTGAGATGAAATGGAGGACCTACAGTTTAACGTGGGATCCGAACCATGGTGGAGACCTGGCATTCCACACATTCACAAGTTGTGATTGATTAATACACGCCTTGTTAGGGCGGCACCTCACACTTGAAAACACGTAGTTTCAACGTGAGCAATTCTCCGACCAATGGATTATTGGCCGGCCGAAACAGAACATACGTTAATAATATCGACGTATTGACGCATTACGCTCAGCGGACTAACGGATTTTCCGTCCAATGTGGCGCAATATGGGGTTTTATATATAGAAAGAAATGTATCGGCATTCTGTCGCCGAAAATACGCGAAGTATTTTCGGTAATGTGGGGTGCCAGCCTAAGGCGTCACTTTATTTTAGACTGCTCTTGATAACGGGGAGATCTTGGTTCAATTTCTGGTCGGGTTTACTGAGGTTGGTTTTCCTAAATGGCTTCCCACTCTTCTTCAAAGTGTTTTGGGGTAGATTACCTGTATACTGCTTCCTTCCTCATCCCAATACTATTAGAGTAATTATCACTTTAGCATGTAGTTTGAAAAGGTAGTAGGCCTAAGTCACATGATAAGAAAAAAATTATTTTCTCTTAAAATGTTTTATTTTTAATAATAACATTGACGTTTCATATTACCCCAGGAATGCAATCTCGTGTCTCATGTTATTTGGTTTAGTTTGAGTTTTGGTAGTCGAGCTACGTGCCGAGTTAGCACAGCGCTCCAGTAATCTAGCCATATAGTTGGGAACACTTATACATTCCCCACACCTCCAACGCCATCAGGGAACACTTAGTGGTCAACCTTCACCCCACCTCCCCCCTAATCCCCTCTTCTCTTTCCATTGACAATAAGGTTAACCTCAGGGGCATGCCTCTTGCGCTGATTGGTTATTGTTTGCCTTGTATGAAGAGCGACCCGGTCAAACAAATGACGGAGTGGTTGTCCTCTACCTTCATACGTGTGTTGATAGCCAGCTGAATGGGATAGTACACAAATACATAATTTGTAGATATCTCGTGGGTGAAAGATTTTAAAATTATAGTCTATAAGTATCTTAAAGTAAATAAGTTCACTTTAACACCCATTGTTAAATTACATAGTAATGCATAGTGCGTCGACAATCCGAATATAAAACTAGCAGGATAGGGATGAGGAAAAGAAAACTCATACAGAGTTTACTCTCGTTCTCATGGACGGATAGATAGCAATACATAATTTTGGAAAATAAAATATACTAAGCCTACACCTGGCTAAGATTCGAACCCCCAGCTTCCCATAAGCAATAATCCAGAGAACACAAGATAGCAACCTTATCCATGGGTCCTTAGATCCGGATAGGTAATTATAATGTCTCAATTATTAACATTATTATATAATTATACAAGATGATTGGTACTATAATGCACTTTAAAGAACATTAAAATATATGTGTAGATTTAAAAATGGGAGGGAAAAGGTATTTTTATCCTTGGAACTAATAGCTTTTCTGTTAACATAACTTTACGACCCATTACAAACAAAACGCAAAGATGATGATAATGATCTGTTTTTTTAGCGTATGTCATTAATGGCTGAAAGGGATATGGCATCCAGTTCGGTCATCTGTATGTAGACCATTCGATGTTCTGGTAGAAGAGAAACCCCCTGATGAACGTTGGAATGATTCCCAATGTGCCAGCCGGGAATCGAGCCCAAGACCCCTAGATTCATAGCCAGGGGCACTGTAAACTACACCACGAGGCCGGTTATAATAAAAGTAACAATAATAATAAATATTGTCCAACAGCTTTTCGTCAAAATAAATAATTTAAAACCATACCAATATGTATCATTTTTGCACCAATGTTGTGAACTAATTTGGGTTTTTCAATTAATATAAACAATTATTTCAATAAACGTTCTTTTTTTGAAGACAACTCTACTAGATTGACTATTTTTCTAGGAATGTTTTTTTAGCACCGCGTTCGGGTTATATGCTTATGCACTAACAGCGATAATGGTTTTAGGGATTAGAAAGTTTAAATTTATATGAAATGTACCTGCGTTTGCGTGGAGTGATAGTGTAAATTCATATAGGATAAAAGGCCTCAGTATACCCGAACGAGATTTGAGCCTCGATCTCCCTGTCATCAGCAGTCCCATCTTCTGCGAGAGTAGTGCGTTATACCATGAAGCCAATGAAACGGGTTGAATGATCTCAATATAATATTTGGTTAACATATACAATTAAAATGATATAACCCCTCTAGCTATTTGAGATTCAGGAATTAATTTTATAATGTATTATTAACATTAAATATTGGCCAAGAAATTAATAATACAGTTTCAAGACAATAGATCTAAAACTGTTTTTTTCCCTTAGTTCAATTTTGAATAAAATGTAACTTGCAATACTTTTACTCTAAATATTTCAATTAGGATTGGAGATTAAAAGAAGAGATGTTGGAAATCCTTGACTTTAGAACGCTGGTTTTACCCCTTACCCTCACCCCCCACCGTTCATTCCTTGAAGCTTGCTTGCTACCTCTTTAGTAATAAGGTCGCTTGAAAGTTAACTTCATTGAAGGGTTTTAAGAGAACTTCAATTCCAATTTGGTTAATTGTAAAGTGACTTGATGTTACTAGTCGGAGTGAAAGCAGTTCTAGTTGCAAATCTATTTTCCAAACCGATTTTACTGATTTGTTATTAAAATACTAAGGTGGTGTGAGAGAAAAAAAAATGCCTTACTGTGTTAAAACCAATCTTTGGTGACGAGTCTATATTTTTTGTGGTGTGCGTTTATTAAAACTCATATCGTTAGTTAAATAGTTAAACTATAGATACATTTCATTTAAATATAAGAAAATAATAATACACTTATTTGTATCTTGTTTAGCAAACACCAAAATGCAATTTTCTAAAAATAAAAAATGCCTAAGTGATTAATATATATATATATATATATGTGTGTGTGTGTGTGTGTGTGTGTGTAAAATGTCACCTTAGTAAGCCAATCCGCTATCACTGAGCCTACCAGGATCTCCTCATGCAAGCTATGAAGAAGTTTAACCATTCGATTCTCGTATACAGGTGTAATTCATCAATTAATAGTGTATTTCAGAAATAAGACATATGGTACTAAACCATATAGGATAAACTTGCTAGATTTCGTGATATTATTTTTTAGCTTCTTCATGGAGTTTATTTATTGCCAATACAAGACAGATATGTCTTGTATTGGTGAATGAATTGGTGGGTCAAACGCATCTATCTTGAGTGTTATTAGACCCAGAATTTATATTTTATCTCGATATAAATTATATCACGGAATATAGTAAGTTTACCCTATATAATTTTGTTTTTACTCACGCAAAGATCTGACAAATAAAGAGTTCAATTTTTCTTAATATGTGGATTTTATATGTGTATATATTAATAACCTATCCAGTGAGTATAAATACTTCAACACAAAACATTTAACACGTTATAACTTAATAAACAAACTCTACTATTATAGTTACTAAAAGGAAAGTCAATTTGGATATGTGATTAATTAATTATTCTATTAGGTATATTTGAAATAAAAATGTTGACTATAGAGTTAAATTAGCATCAAGCTTAAAACAATATAGATAATTACTGAACATACTTACCAACTAGTCCCCCGGAAGTCAACTTAATTATTTAAACCAATATGAGAGAGAGAGAGAGACGATTTCACCAATTACTATTATTATAGTATTTACCTTATGGTAACCGTATTTATAGTGTCTACAGGAAGAATATATTTTGAGATAAACAAAGCAACTTTAAAGCTAAAGATATTTGATATACATTTCAAACCCAAAACTGTGAATACCTCTGTATTGCTTTTACGATTTAAAAAATGTTCAATACTATTCTATGATTAACATTCCAGAAGGGAAGTGTAATCAAATTAAATTGTTTGGAGTCAAAAACCCCTCATTTTACACTTTACAAACAAATACATTATACTGTTATCAACATCAACAAATATATAAAAATCTACATTCCAAACATGTATGCTTAGAAACATAATAACATAAGCTATCCATAGATTGGTATGTTTATTCATTTTAAGGTCTAAAAGTATGAATCGAGAAACGTACTTATTGTTTTATTTAGTAACTGAAGATAATGTGAAAGCACTCGAATTATAATTTGAGCAATTTTTTACTAATATTATATAAAATATATGGTCCATTCATGTGGAATAAATTTTTTATTGGGCTATTTTGTTTAATATATTAACGATAAATTTCCAGTATAGTTTGCAACCAGACCTGACGGGATTGACGACTTGTTAACGGGGCCATCAATTCAGCTCTTAAAATATTGAATGTGTGTATATACATATATATATATATATATATATATNNNTATATATATATATATATATATATATATATATATATATATATATATATACACATTCAATATTTTCAGAACTTCATTGATATATATATATATAATATATTATATATATATTATATATATATAATATGTATATATATATGAGTTATTATACAACCTGAAGGTTGATATTACATCCGGAACAGTGCATGCACCCGGTTCATCGGCCGATTAGAGACGCCCACCCTCTCCATCTTGGAGAAATAACATGAATAAAGGAAGTAGTGGAGTGCGGTAGTTTGACTTTGCCTACTGCAAAAAAAAAAAAAATGCTATTAAGTGAGAACCAACCTTAAAATTGTACCAGAAAAGTAGCTTTCTGGGATCTTTTACATGCAAAAACTGACATGTGATCGACGGATTTATTTTCCCTCCTAAGGAAAGTGTTTTTACGGATTTTTATCACTATGTAAAATTTTGTCAACCTGAGCTAGGTGTGAACCCACAAAGATCGAGTCCTGAAGCGAGCACTACACCCCATGACCAACGAGATAATCTGATAAATTTATGTTATTATGAATATCTTTAAAAATTAGATAAAATACTTTTTGATGATATTGGACTCTTTTTAGTTGTCTAAACAAAGCGGTTGAATATGTATCACCCTTTACTGGAAGTAAACAAGTCATTATCTGCCTCGGTGGCGTAATTGGCTAACGTGCTAGTTTCGTGTTGAACCAAACTGCTGAGGATGGGGGGATCGAGGTTCGAATCTCAGTCGGGTGAACTATCGTGGTTTTTCCTAAATGGTTTTCCACTTTCCCTCCCCGATAATGCGGGTTAAATTCGTCTAAACGCAACCTTCCAAATTCCTAATCCATTTGCGTAATTAGAACTTAAACGCATAGCCCGAACGGTTAGTAAGACGCGGTGCTAGATTAAAAAATTAAGTCATTGTACATTCAAATTAATATTTCCCTAGTGAAAACAAAAACAAAATAGAAGTTGAATCAAATAGCTAAAGTTGTTATTTATGTATTTTAGTGAGAATTATTCCATCTAGGTATCATATTCTGAAAATAGAAAAATTACATCTGGACACGGGAATTGAACTCGGGACCTTTGACCTAGTACATCAATGTTCTTACCACTGAGCTATCCAGGATTCGTCCCGTGCACAGGCACATTCTTCACTCATATTTTAAGGCAGAGTCTATGATGGACGTGAAGAAATCGTCGGCTACAAATATTGATTTTATTAAGATCACGAGCTATCAGAAAACGCAGCAACCTTCGACTCAGTAGTTAGCTTATTGATGCCATTTGTACAATTATTATAAGTGTGCGGTATTGTATATTAATGAATCAAATAGCCAGGGCTATTATTTGTACAAATGGCAGCAATAGCCAACTACCGAGTCGAGGGTGACTGCATTGTCTGATAGCTCGTGATCTTAATAAAATCACACATTTGTAACCGACAATTTCCGCACGTCCATAATAGACTCTGCCTTAAAATATGAGTAAAGAATGACCCTGGGCATGGGATTATTCCTTGATAGCTCAGTGATAAGAGCTTTGGCGTACTAATCCAAAGGTCCCAGGTTTAAATTTTCAAAATATGATATCTAGATGGAGAAATCCTCACTAAAGAGCATAAATAATAGCTTTGGCTATTTGATTCATTAATATACAATCCCGCACAATTATAATAATTGTACAAATGGCAGCAATAAGCCAACTACCAAGTCGAAGGTGGCTGCGTTATCTGATAGCTCGTGATCTTAATAAAATCACATATTTGTAGCCTACGATTTCCGCACGTCCATCATAGACTCTGCCTAAGACTATGAGTGAAGAATGACCCTGGGTATGGGAAGAATCCTGGATAGTTCAGTGGTAAGAGCAATGGCGTACTAAGCCAAAAATCCCGGATTTGATTCTCATCTCCAGGTGTCATTTTTCAATTTTCAGAATAAAATAGAAGTTAATATATTCAAGGGACATTTACAAAAATTACCAAAAAATTGCAGATTCTCTAAGCTAACGCTTCTTCATTTACAGGTTTGGAAAAAAAGAAGCGTTTTTTTCTTTCCTTACAAGTAAGCTATAAATAAAGGAAAGACTTGAGGTATATACAAAAAAAAATTGGATGGGGTGGAGATCCTAAACAAGTCCGTCACAGATCTCCCCAAGACTCGTTGGATTTCAACCGCAACGACTCTATCGATTTGCGACATCCGGATGGAAACCTTTCGTTTCCTTTCAGTTCTTATTCACTAGTACAACCTCACTGAAAATACCACGCGCTGCCTCCGAAAGTGATTGATGAAAGATTATTTTTGTATTTATTTTATTTTCTTATAAGAGAAGATTCATTCGCAGAAGGAAAAGGCGATACAAAATATAGTGCACAGACTTTAATACGACCGCTAGTATTATATATAGCTTACTTAATTCAATTAGTAGACTGCAAATGTTAAAAGTAGGCATATACGCCTTTACAAATAAAGGCTTAAAATATATTAGATATAATCTAAAACAACTCAAAAGTTAAATCATAAGCGTTCTCCTGTAGATTTCACAATGTGTTTTTATCCAAGCAAAATAAAGTTATTATCCTTTACTAATTAATTTTGGAATTTTAAAGTTGTACATGCCTACATTCTTAAGAACCCAGGGAACTAAAAGAAGCATCGAGAATAGTCCTGTTGGAGAAAACGACAACTAAGCTTGAAGTGTTGCTTTCACTTGTTTTCTCGGGCGTCGTTTTCTTCTTGAGCCGAGAGAAGGAACACACCTCCGTTCAGTCTATGGAATTGTATGATAAAGAGAGGTCAGTGGAAGTGCGTGCCAGTGTTAGAGTCCAATAGGGCAGCGGGTAAGTGTTAATCCATTTGTTTTGAACCTGTTACATGTAACTCATTACAATAGAAAGTAACAAATTTTCAATGGCTCATGTTTTTACCGATGGTAAAGTTCACTGGTGATGTGCAAACAAAATGTGTTCAGTAAAAGTGTAAAAGGACCACATAAACAGTAATGTTATAATCAATGGTGATACAAATCATATTCACGAAGTGGGGAAAAATATAAATCCACAAGTTCTAAGCAATGGTGTAAAGCGAATAGCTAAAGTATATTTGAGTGAGAACCCATCGAAACTCATCCGTTCTGAGTTGGCAAATCATCATGCAGAAGATATTACAACTAATGATATTGTTTTCTTAAGAAAAATATTTACGGGTCCATGTGCTATGCTGTTCCGAAACTGCCGACGAGTCAAGAAGTATTAAAGGCTGTTGAAGGTAAGTGACTTTTTGTGATTGTTCAATATGGTCTTTCATTCAATAAAGTTGAGGTGGTAGTTAGAAGAAGGGTCCATAGGTAAAAATGATGCTTTTATATAAAAGGAGTTAAAGTTTAAAATAAAATATTTTAATCGGTAAAAAATCCATTTCAAGATAATAATGAATCTTTAACTTTTATGTGAGCTTAAAAATGGGTTATTCATTATATTTTCCAACATTTTATTGTGATCCTAGCCCTAAAATTAAGGATAGTTTACCAATGAGTTATGTTTTGGAATGATAATTTTTCTGTCGAAAAGCGCTCTAATGATTGGGTTAGAAATATATTTCTAGGATTTGTTTTACATGACAAATAGCAACTGAAAAATAGCACTGCATACATGTTTTTGGTGTAAAAAATATTTATAGAACGTGTACTGATGTTTGATTTTTCAAAATTGGTAAAGTAAAAATATTTAACAATTTTGTTCAAAATTGTTATGTTGGGACCATTTTTCATAATAAATAATAGTACATGTCTAGTTTTAAAAAATAAATTAAGGTGGTCTACTTAAGTGTGAATTACACAACAAACTCTTAAAGTGTTTGACATGGTTTAGCATTTATTGTGTATCAAATACTAATTTAATTAATGCAAGTAAGTGACCCCAAACATAAAAAGTGGATTTTTTATTCTGTCTGTCCCCATGTCTGTAGATACCTATACCTCTGTCTGCACCAGGATGATTTTTTGATTGTGACCGTAGCCCTTAGCCCTAAAATTATGGGTAGTTACTTTCTACTTACTTAATTACTATGATTTTTACTTATACGTTTCTATAAGTCTGTGCACAACCTTGTCTCATAACAGGTATACGTGGCCCAACTGTAATATTATTAAGTTTTACAATACTCCAAGCCAATGAATGTGGCCCAATTCACTTTTAAGCTTATGGGGGAAATTGGTCTCGTGGTGCAATTGTAATGCTCCGGACTGGTCACCACTCGCCCCGTTGCCCGGTCAGGAATCAGGATGTATGATATAAATAAACAAAGATGAAAGAACAGCTATGAATTATGAGCTAAGATAGATTGAATATCTAGAGCTTAGAATTGCTTGTCGTGCAGAAAATGAATGAGTATAGAAATAGAAGAAATAGTGTAATTTGTTCTTCCTCCAGAGTACACCCTAATAAACATTTAATCCCAGCATGAGTGAAGATAGATCTTTCGATATCGACCCAATACCGGAATGCTAGTACCAATATCAGTAAAAGTATCGGAAAAAAGTATCGAGTAAAAAATTATTAGTAGCGAAAGGAAAATATCGATATTAGTAAAGTATCAATACTTTTTTCATATCCTCAGTGGGGAGTTAAGAATATTACGGCATTGGGGGGTATATTTCCAGTAGTATGTTTCTGGATTTATTATTTGGCGTTTATTCTGTATTCTATCTTGCTTAAACACACACATTATGATTTAAGGTCCACCATTTTACTATGTTATTCCAGTCGATACAATTTAAGATTTTTACTATGGGTTGTTTGTTTTAGAAATATAGAAATGGAAAAGATTCTGAGTGAGTACAATACAGGATATTCATTAGGGTTGGTTGTTTTAGAAATGTCGGAATAGAAACGATTCCAAAAGTATATAATTCAGGAGTTCCATTAGGGTTGGTTGTTTGAGAAATGTTGGAAGGGAGACCATTCCAAGGGGATACAATTCCAGCGTTTCCTTACGGCCGGTTGTTTGAGAAATATCGGATGGAGACCATTCTTAGTGGATACATTACAGGACATTATGGATATAATTCCACTACGTACATTTCAGAATATTATAATAAATGTGGTTTGAGAAATGACCGAACATTCTGAGTGGATAAAATTCAGATTTTTTTGAGTATAATTCCAATAAATAAAATTAAGAATTTTATTAAGTGAGGCTTGCTTGAGATATGTCAGAATGGATACAATTTAACCCCCCTAAAGGTCGGTTAATATTATAAATTTCTATTAGAGATACTGAAAAATATAGTCATAGCTCTGCAAGATGGGTTTTGGTTCCACCATGACGGAAAAATATGAAATTTTGGGGCACACACCCGAGAAAGGGTAGACATGATGTTTCTAGGAGAGTTGATGGATGTGGAGAGTCCATTCACCCGACATTAGTTCATTACATTTATTTACATGGGGAGACTTGAAAGAAAGTGTGTTAGTGGAACCTTCTTTGAATATTTTAGATCTAAAAGCAAAATGGCACGTTAATTATACAATTATCAATGCCATCAGGCGAAAAAAATAAAAGTGCCATTTTTATCAATAATAAATGTGTTGTCTATAGCAGTTATCAAACAAGAGACCCTAAATTAAGTAAACAGACGTGCTATTGAAAAAAGCTTACTTACTTTATTACATTAATAACTAAAAGATAAATTTATGCACTTGTAAAAGTACGTCAACTATCCCTATCTTGAGCTAGTTCTATCAAGTCCATCTCATTTCACTTATCACTACCGTTATCTAGTTCTATACAGTTCACCTTTTTACACCCCATATCTTTCAGATACATAAATTCTAAATTTATTCTCCCATCTGCGTCTAGGTCTTCCCATTGGGTTTGCTAGTCAATGCCTTGAATGAGGTTCTAATTTCTTCCATTCGCGCTGCATGTCCTGTCCACCGTAACCTGCAGTATTTGATTACCCTAACGATGTATAGTAACGAGTACATGATGTCACTCATTATTATGTAGCCTCATACAATTTCTAATAATCTATTACCTGTATTCCCATTTTAACCAAATATTTTCTATAACCCTAAATTACTTTTCGTCATGTAAGGCAAGAGACCATGTTCCACAGAAATAAAGAACAACCGGTAAAAATATTGTCTTGTAAATGAGCCTGCTACTAGAAATAAACAAGTATTCGTAGTGAGAATGCGTCTAAGAGATTAGTGTATTTGCTTTTAGTATTCATACCATCATCCATTGAGCTAAATACACATATATTGACATAAAATGTTAATATTACTGGCATAAGTTTTATTTCCATTTTTAACCATTAATGGCAGATCAATACAGACCTCAAACATTCCACCAAGAAAAGGGTGGAAAGCTTCGACTCTTAAACCTCTAATGGCTATTGACGTGAGTATTTTGAAAATAACAAAACAGAGTAATTTAATGCTGAGGGTATTTGTACTAGACTTTTTTGTAAACTATGAGCTAAGGTGATGTTTAGAAATGGGACAGAGTACAGTACATCACAAACTTAGTCTGTCCTAGGTAAAGTCGAGGGAAAACATTATTTTTATTTATCTTATCATTTAATTTATTCAAGGTATTTAACGTGCACATTCTGACTCGAGTGATTATATCAGCATACATTAACTAACCTAAATCTATAACAGACACAACACCATACCAGTGGCCGTTAGTTATTTTCTATGAAAGGGTAAACCCATATTTCACCAATTATAATTTTTTTGGTTATTCCGGGAATTAAGCCTGGTACCCTTAGCTCATTGGAAAAACACGCAGCCGACTGAGTTAAAGTGTCGGACCCTATCTGGTCAAACCCCATGATTGAGTGTTTATGAGTTTCAGTACTAGGTTAGATTCCAGGAATGACCAAATTAGCTGTTTTTCTTTGCATCGAGCCTTATCACCTTTTCGGGCTAGCCATTTTTAAATAAGTTACTGGTGTAGAGATGAATCGTGTCGAATTTTTGTCTAAACATGATAATGTTAGGATGAAGTGAGGGTGGGAAACAATTTAAGAAAACATAATTATATCTGGTCGCGATTCTAACGCTTACCTCTGTAGGAATTATTGCTCCAAGTAAACAGAATGGGGCCAGTCAAGCATAAACATCACTTACCCGATATCACCGACCTGGCTAAGCACCTCGAACAACAAACATCCAACCACATAAAACACACGCGAGCAACTGTCAACAAGGAGCCTAGTGCCGCATCTCGACGATAGATACCACCACCACCACCACTACCATGCCCAATCCGCCCAACTTCAAAGAAAAGAAAAGACGAGAAGAAAAGGGTAACTGCAAGGCTTTGCCGGAATAATGGAGAATGTTCTTCTGCCGCGCGCGCTCCCTTTCCCTGTGTCTCTCATGTTCGACGAGTGTGTGCCATATAAAATACCATCCATCGAAGAACACGTCACTCTTGAACGTGGCTGGGACCATGTAGGACTAAGCGTTGGCGTAACGGACATATTAAGATAATGTAAGGGTAAATTCATTTTCGGCTTAAATGTAAACTAGTGGAACTTTTCAAAATTCTTTTTTTTGTCTTTATCTATCAATAATTATAAATTACTTGCATAAAACTTCGCCTTTGATTTACTTTAAAATGAGAGTATTGTGTTATTGATATTAGGCGTTATGCGCGAACTTTATACTTAACAAAATAACCTTAATTTTTTTTGTATTATTTTTGTTAAATGAGTATAATAAATGTGAAAATAGGATAGTGTTGTTAGATCAGAACTTTTTCAATATTATCTATAATGTTTTAAAGTTATATATATTTCAAAATTAACTTTATTTCGTTTCGATTGCAAATGGTGTTGCATTTTGAGTTTGGCAACATTAAGGTGAGAAAGGGTAGAACTAGGATGCCGAGATTTTCAGGATTAGTAGAAGGGAATATTGCAATGGATTATTGTATATATCAACTTAACTTTATATTTTTTATCTGGTTCTCGATTGTAACTTTTATGATAGCGTTGTTAATCTCTTTTGTATTAAAAGAAAAAAGGGTGACGAAAGATTAAAAAGGAATAAGGTTAGGGAATATCCTCGATATTTATAATTGTACTATTATCCTAGTTTATGACATATGCGAAGGTTATGTTGAGTTCTGCAATTAGGTTTTTAGCGAACATGTTAAATGGTAGTGACACTAGGTACATTTGATAGAACTAAAATTTTATGTTGCCTTTCTGCAACAGGTACCTAAATATGTTAGTTAGGAAAGATCATCTACTGTATTATGTATGATCATATTCAAGTCCACTTATGTTATACATTAACATTTATATTTTAGTAATATATTTAAGGTACATAATAATAAATAACGTAATGATTAGAAGGAAAGGAGGAAATATTTATGGAACAATGTTTTTATTGGATAGTATTTATTTATATTGATAATGTTTTGTCACTTACGACAATGATATATTCAAAGAACTATCGAATACTGTTCAATTATATGCTTGTTATTTAATAAAGTTTGGCATAAAATGAAATCTAAAAGATTTTAAGACTTGAAATTATTATATTGCACAGTTACGCCATGTTATCCCTATTTCAAAAAAAAACTCTTTTGTTAGCCTTCGACCTTTTTTTATATTATTATGTTATGCAAGCTGTGAAGGTGGACCGTAGTTTCCCGCTACTCAAAAGAGTGAGATGCGTGCGCTGGGGACATGTTGAATGTCCAGCACTTTATAACATCACAATTTTAGGATATTCACTCTACGAGCCCCTACTTATTTTTATTTAATATTTTCTTTAACTGTAGGTTTTGTTTATTATTATGTATTGTATCCCTCTATTTTTTGGAGCTTGGATTACACCACTCCATCACTGTAAAACCTGACTCCCGCGTTTCCACCGATGCAGTTACGACAATAGCTTTGTGAATAGGTTTGCCATCAATCTTATAAACAAAAAAGTTAAATTCCTGGCCCTTGGACTAAAATCGTGTGTGTTATTCCGGGTGTTTTAGGTTAATAACATCCTGAGTTTAAAAGATGTTCATTAAATATCAAAGTAGAAGCATGTAAAGTACTTTTTGCCATTAGTCAAAGCAATTTATCGTCTATAAATGAAATAAATAAGGAACGTTTATTATCTGTATTGATTCTATTGTCTTTAGAAAGGATGCTTTAGTGTAATTTGAGCTATTATAGAACCTGGATCGTACCTAAAACCGAGCTCAAAATTACTATTTGCGTGTCTGGTAAACCTTCCTAAATGGTGTCCAAACGTTAGTAATTGGCTAAATTCAATGCTACCACCCACGCTCGTTACTCTTGATAAGGGAAACAGGGTCGTCATTTGGATAGTGTGCTTTAATAAACTCGAAATACCTTAGCTCTTGTTTATATGATTACAAATGTTGCATGTATTACAAAGTAGTAGTAGTAGTAGTAGTAGTAGTAGTAGTAGTAGTAGTAGTAGTAGTAGTAATAATAGCAGCAGTTCTACTATCATTAGTATTAGGTGACCTGGTGGTCTAGGGGTAAGGTGTCAGACTTCTGTGCTGGCGGCCGGGGTTCAATCCTCGGTCCCGGCACATAGTAGTAGTAGTAGTAGTAGTAGTAGTAGTAGTANATAACCCGAACGGGTAGTAAGACGCGGTGCTAATAATAATAATAATAATAATAATAATAATAATAATAATAATAAATTAGTATTAATACTCCTATAGTAAATATCTAAACACGTGCACAAATAGGTGGACACCCGGAATAAATGTCAAGCTCATGTAGTCTGGCTCTCCAATGACGAGTTCATGGTTCAAACCTCTATGAAATATTTATAGTTCCTAAATTGTTTCGAATTCATCTTCCGCGCCAATACGGGTAAATTTCATATATATTATCCACTCTTTACCCTCACATTATTAGAGTAATTAAAATGTTTGGATGGGTAGTAGGATGCGATGAATAAAACCTAAAGTTTATATATATATATATATATATATATATATACAGCCTACATTAAGTTTTGTACATGACCATACACCAGCCAGTCCAGTTCTTACCAAAGAGAAGATAAACTTGGAGAACGATTAATCAGTGGCCCTATTCGACGGGTCTCTCCATAAAAAAGAAGTCAGTTTGTGGTCTAGAACCACCAAGCTCTGCGCTCTGTTTTGCTCTTGAAGAATTGCACGCACGAACTGAACTGAAAGCTAACATTCAGCCTCTCTTTCAAACCCTTCTTCAACCCCTAACCCTCCTCAATCCCACCCTAAACTACACCCTACTCTTCCTTCCGCAAATCCTCAATAAACCGGTACCCTCGTTTACAAAATGATAGACTACAACCCAGCGGTCAATGCAAAACCTGCTATAGACTTCATTATTTAAAACTAGAAGTTAGGAAAAAAAATCTCGGGATAAGTTCCATTTAGAACTTGAAGGAGACCAGTGAGAACAAGAAAATAATATGCGCAATGGTAGAGATAAAGAGGATATCCAAAGAATAGAGCAATACGTTTTTAGTTCATTAAGCCCACATTAAATAATATAAAAACTACACCAAAGATAGTTTAGAACCAAAACAGAATGAAGCTATGAAAACTTACAAGAGGTGAAAGAGATTAAAAATATTATAAATTAAGCTTTTAAGATTTTAGAAAGTTGGTTTTAGACCTATGCCCTTTTCCCATAAACTGGCTATATTTTGGTTAAAACAAAAACCTGCAGTAAATTCAAAGTGAAGAATAATGTTAATGAGTAGAAGATTCATTTGAATTCGAAATTGCTTTCCGAAGCGTTGCCAGTCCTTGAGGTTTTTCGTTGGTCAGAAAGAAAATTACTTTTCTTTTTCTTTTTTTTTACGAAAAGTTTCAGCAAAAATAAAATAAGGATCTATTAAAAATAAAATGAATACGTTGCTTTAGCTGGTTTTTATTTATCATTTATTCCCACTCTATAAGTAGCTAGCGTAGTAGAGACAATTTGATAAGCTGATTCCTATAGAGTGTTTTCTGTGCACAAATATATGTTAATTCATTAAACCTACTAAGTAATCTAAAATACGCACAATATTGAAAGGTTTTCAATGTAGACAGATGGAATGCCCTTTTAAAGAAAAACTCAAATTCAAAATCGGAGAGTTGACAGTTTTAAATTATGTATTTTAGTACTGACATTGCTAATACAATTAAGTGGAAATTAATGGGGTTTTGTTTTGATATATATTTCCTAGCATGTGCGCAGAAAGGTCATTTCAAATAGGTAAAGGGGATTTCCTAAATAAACTTGCTGTAAAATGACTATATATATAATTAATGTGTGGGATACCCGGGTGGAGTGTGTGTATTTCTCAAGTATAATCTTTCAGTTGATAACAAAGGTTTTTGACTCCTTTTTCACAAAACCATAAACTTCTTTCATTGTTAGAAACACCCTTTGTTATTATTATTAGAACTGCGTCTTGCTACCCACCCGGATTATACGCACTTACGCTAATGTGTAATGGTAGGGTGATTGTGAGATGAAATGGAGGACCTACAGTTTAACGTGGGATCCGAAACCACGGTGGAGGCCTTGCATTCCACACATTCACAAGCTGTGATTACACACGTCTTGTCAAGAGGTGAAGGAAGGGTTTGGCAATCAGATAAATCTGTGCCGGTACCGAGGATTGAATCCCGGACCCCTAACACAGAAGTCCTACACCTTACTCCTAGACCACCAGGTCACCAACACCTTTTATTATTCGATCTTTTTAGATGTAGTCTACCAAACACAAACAAACTGTTTTTTGTTTGTTTTGTTTTTAAACCTCGCGTCTTACCACCCGTTCGGGTAATACGCTTATGAACTATTTATGCTAATGGTTTGAGGGATTATGAAGATAATATTTCAAGGATATGTACCCACATTTGCGTGGAGGTAGAGTGGAAAACCATTTAGGAACAACCACCCTCATTACCCGCGACCGATATTCGAACCTCGATCTCCCCGTCATCGGCAGTCTAGCACAACCTGTTATCTGAAAAGTTTACAAAGATGATGTTTTAATCAGCGGCTATAAATATAAATCTTTAAGGTGAATACTAAAAAATAATTAATCTTTATTTTATCACCACGTCTTACTACTCGTTCGGGCTTTACGCATGTTGCACTAAGTAGGCTAGCGTGTTAGGTATAGGTAAGGTTGAATTTTAGAGGAAGTGTACCCGCATTGACGTGGAAAGAAGAGTGTAAAATCATTTAGGTAAAATCACCCTCAGTACATCCTAATGGGTCTCGAACCCAATCTCCCCATTATCGTGAGTTTAGTCTTATTTATAGAGTGGCGCATTAGAACATGCAGACACTGAAGCGGTAATTAATTAATATTTGGCTGGTGGCATTTAAAATTAATTTAAAAAAATTTCTAGAGCACCATAACTTATTAAAGTTTTTATACATCTCGAAGCCAATAGCTCATGCCTTGCACTGGTTTTTATATGTGGTCATTTTAGAACTTTTAAAAAACTATTCGCCCTACTCCCAATTTCACTATTATAGAGATTAAAGTTTCGAAAGTCCAAAAAATTGTCAGACCTGTTTATTAAAAATAGCTTTCATGCAAAGTTGGATTTTTCAAACTCAAGCTGTTTAGAAGGTAGGGAAGAAAACCTTTAGCTTCACCGTTTTAGCTGTAGAATTTCGAAAGAGAGTCTCCTAAGAATCTCTAGCCTACCACCTTAAATTAATCTTCTTACCAAGTTTCATCTTTCTAACTCAAGCAGTTTGGAATATTAAGAAAAAAAACTCCTCCTTGCTTCACACCCTAGGGATAGAATTTCGAAAAATCCCAGAAAATATTCTGAGGCTTTACCTAAAAGAATCTTCCCTGCCAGGTTTCATATTTCCATCTCAAGTGATTTGGAAGATACAGTCATACGTTTAAAAATCTTTCAAATCCATTTTCACACCTTGTGAGGTCGAATTTTACCAAAAGTCTTTTTATCGGATACCCATGACCTGAAATGAAACTTCCAGTTGAGTTTAAAGAATCCAATCCGAGACTGAGGGGTCCAATAATTTCCGGGGTGGTGTGAGAGTATTCCCTCCCAAACACCTTCACCACCGTTATACACCCATGCTAGCTAGGATGGGTAATTTCGTAATCAGTTTATTATTCAAAATTCAACAACTAAAATATTTTAAATTAGAGTAAGGTAGTAAGTATTCTCTGATAATCTAATTTACTATACAAACAATAGATATATTTGTTTGATTTTTTCCTCACACTATCTCTTATATATTATTTAAAATAATTATTAGTGACATAATTACTATCAATATTTATATCAGTTTGAATTCCCATTAATTTGTATTTTAATTATTTTGAATATAAAAAAGTATTTCATATTTATTGTAATTTTTAATTTACAATAGCCTGTATATATTTCACATATCTTAAAATTAATATGTACGAATGATCCGCATTGGTGGTCGTGTGGTCTAGCGTTTCTCTCTCGTATTGGACTGGATGGCCGGTGATGGAGAGATTGAGGTTCAAATCCAAGTCGTGTGTACTTAGGGTGTTTTATACCAATAGATTAACTAATAGATACCTACAAGCAGAACGGATACCACGACGTGGTGGAAATAAATATATGTGTCATGATGATTGTAGTTGAACCTGCTGCCTTGGTGGCGTAGTTAGCTAACGGGCTAGTTTCGTGATGAGCTAGATTGCCAAGGATGGGGAGATCAAGGTTCGAATATCACTTGGGTAAGCTGGTGGGGTTTTTTCCTAAATTATTTTCCACTCTCCCTCCACGCAAATTCGGGTTCATTTCCTCTATATTCAACCTTCCCGATTCTTAGCCCATTAGCGTAATTAGTAAATAAGCGTATAACCCGAACGGTTAGTAAGACGTGGTGCTAAGTATGATTGAAGTTAAAATTCACGCTCTTCTATGAAATTAATACATAAATACAATAGAAGAGAAGGCTAAGTATTACACAGCCTCTTACAACAGATCCGGGATAAGCTCTATTTCTATTTAATAACACTAATTTGGTATCAGGATAGGAAAAATATAATGTAGAGTAATTGCACTCGCAGTTACGTGGAAAGAATTAGCCTAAGCCATCTAGGAATAAATGCATTCTTCTCTGAGAACTGTACCACGACCTTTTCATCAGCAGACTAAAAGAGCAGGCAATACATCACATAAGGTCTGAACCTACCCCTTAATAGGGCAATTTGATAAGACTTGCTTTTAGTTGCGAGCTTTAGAAGCCAGCAACCCATATATATATATANATATTACCATTAGAGGTTTCATTATGCCCATGCCCCTGTTATATCTCATATAATTTTGAAGACCGTATATATTTTCATGCAGCTGCCTTTAAAAAGCTATAACTAGGTACTGGTATATCCTCTAAATTTGAAAATACTAAACCCTTACTTATGTATGTGTGTGTTATCTCCAAATTGAATAATGTTGTTTGGGTGTGTGTGGAAACGTAATATACCCGAAGAATGCTAGACACTACCATAGGAGGTTTGGGCTACCCAACTATCTTCTGCTAATGAATATCATTATTATTATTATGTGTAGTAGTAGTAGTAGTAGTAGTAGGCGGTGTTCTGTCTTACGTCAGGTCCATTCCTTTTGTCAGTGAACTTAAACAGGCAATGTGCCCAGTCCTCTGCCTCTTTCAGCTCCCAGAATTTTCTTATTTCCTTCAAGTCATCTAGTATTTGAATCCTACGTCTTCCTAAGCTCCTCTTTCTTTCTTCCTTTCCTTAGATAAAGTCGTGCAGAAGACAGTTCCTCCTAAGGATATGTCCTATCCAGTTTGCTTTGTACCGAAGAATCACATTCAAAAAGGTTCTCTTCTCACTCACTCTTCATAGGACTTCTTCATTTGTCACCCTGTCTGCACACCTGATCTTCTCAAGTCTTCTCTAGCCCCACACTTCAAAACTCTCCAAATGTTTATTTTCCATCTTCCAAGAGTCAACGTTTTTGCTCCATACAGTGCGATGCTCCAAATGTTGCATTTTAACAATTTCTTCCTCGGTTCCAAATTTAACTTGCTGGTCAGCAGTAATCTATTCTTGTTGAAAGTTTCATTGGCCATGGCGATACTCTTTACACCATAACATAACTAGGAGGTGGGGTTTAGGATCCCGACCGAATGTACTGAAGGTGGATTATTCTAAATAGTTTTGCCCTGTCCATTTATGAAAACTCTAGTATATTTATTTTCTTTAAATTCTACCAATCCCATCCCTACCCTTTTAGTGATAATATTCGGATAGCCCAAATAGGTAGTATAATTGCACATACAATATTCAAGCTATTTTAAGTAAGAGCTCAGTGCACAAAAAATACTCAATATCTTTAAAATAAGTATATTTATAAGACCACTAAAATTTTACTTGCAAAAACCATATTTAAATCACAAAAAAATTTAAAAAATAATTTTAAGCTTACAAAATATTTTAGAATTTTTTTCTTAGAGGAGAGAGTGGATGAAACATTATTTTTTTTAACAAACATGAGCTGTAATTATTGATTTTCATCTCTCTCAATATTACTATTTTCTCTAGTCCCACATCTTTTCAAAAGAAGTGGATTGACTCAGGACCAGCTCCCGGCCACTTCCAAACCTTGGCCAATATTTTAACCCAATTTTAGATTGTAAGGGATGGTCAGTTTTTCTTAGTATTCCCTTTTTGTAAATGGATAAACCCAAAGCATTGTATAGTATTATATTATTTTTTCTACCTATTTCTTATTAAATTAAAAAACTATATATGTTGCTCTCTACCACTTAGAAAAACTAAGATATGTTTAACTCGAATTCGGTGCAGTCATAAGTATTCAAAGATGTAATACAGGTAGATAAAATGTATATCCCTCTGCGCCAATATTCAAGCTATGAGATTCAATTACAAAAAACAAATACAAATGGGATAAATCAATACCATAGAAGTAAATGATTCGGTGGTCGAATGATAAGGCAGCGTTTTTCAAACTGGTGCTCTACGTAGGCCTTGGGCTTCACCATAATTATATCAGCTTTAAGGAGATTTTAGAAAATCCATTAGATTTTACATTATAAAATAGCATCAGTAATTAAGATTGATAACGTTTTCAAATCTGAATAAAGGACATAAGACCATCCAGAAAAAATGCTTTCTGTTTGTTTTATAATAGTAAAATGTATCTGTCATTATTTTATTTCCTCGTCGCCTCATCTTACTACCTAAATCAGTGATGGGAAAACTTTTTGTGGAGTGAGCCAAAATAAAATATAAAAACGTCAGTCGGGACAACATTGTTTATTAAAATATTACAATGGTACATTTTAAGAAACTATTGTACAATTAAGTTCTATTAATTACTAAAAGGATTTGTATTAGAATAATATGTAATTCTAATACAATGTGAGCTGTCTACATTATTTAACAAATACTTTAATAAAACAGATACTTAACACTACCTGAATTACTTTCAACCAAACGTTAACATTTAAATTTCGTAGCTGGTTTGCGTATTATTTAATCTCTGCACACTGGTCACTGGGCTATAAGATATAAAGGAATACAAATTAGTGAACAAATTTTTTTTTCTTGTTTATCCTCGTTTTTAACTTTTTTAATCGGAATTTGGAATTGTTTCTCGGGCCGCATTGAACCTAACCGTGGGCCACATCTAGCCCACGGGCTATACTTTGCCCACAATTAACCTAAACTGTCGTTTATGAATGATCATAATCTTAGTTTTAACATTTTTTCGTGAGGGATCCAGTATGCAATTTTTCTGATGATATGGCTCCTTCCGTCTAAAAGGTTTGGGAACCTCTGGCCTAAGACGTCACCCTTGCAATATACTTAACTTCCGATGACAGGGAGATCAGTATCACACCCAGCCGAGAGGTTATGTAGGAGATTTTCCACGTAAGACTTCGGGGGTCACGCAATCGTAGGTCAAATGGTATTCAACTTTTGGTATGCTTGAACCACACGGAAGGTGGCATATGTCCACGACAAGTGAGAAAAATCCATTTGCATACGAATTTAAACGAGTTTAATGAAATAGATTGTCATTTAATAATAATTTTAATCAAAAGTTCCCACCCTTAAAATATTTCAAATTAGTGAGTAGTTTCAGAACATAAGACTAAATGCATTCACATGTGTTATATCTTCTCACACACGTGGGTGACCATTTATTGATTTTGTTGTTGTTTAAAACGACTCTGTGTCGTCAGATTATATTTTATTTTGTTTAATATCCCCACACCCCTATTGCAAATACTTGTGAACTATAACCACTTCGAGAACCATCTCGTTCTATCTCCCTTCCATATGGAACAAATAGAGCATGGTTCAACTTAAAGAAAGACAGAGAATCCTATATAAGGATTTCTTTCGAACTATATACCTAAAAAAAGGCTTTTTCTTCATTCTGTCCATAGGCTTACTGAGAAGTGGTCCGCGCTAAACTAATCTCAAAAGTAAAATTCAGTCCGGGACGCATTGAGTATTTAGCTTAATCTGCGGTATCGAGTGTGCATAGTTATTCAGAATAAATTTCTTTAAATTAATTAAAAAAAAACAAGTTTCTACAAAATAACAAATTCTTCACTTATAAGTAGCATTAAAACCGGACTCCCATCATTATCACGCTAGATCTGAACAAGAGACTGCACAACACTAAAGTATCCTTACAATTTGTCTTTGACAACGAGCGGCTTACAACAAAACACACCCCAGTAGAGCCAAAATCTACACAAGGCGCCATGATAATATGGCCAACCACATGAGCTATATGTTAATGAATTATATTTTGAGTTAAACTCTCTAATGTTCGAGCAAACCGTTGCTGATTTAAATTCCAAAGACAATTAGAAAATTAATTTGATTTGAGGACTATCACTTTATCATGTTAGTCGCTAAAAATAGTCTGGCAAACGATTAAATAATATTATTGAAAGAAGTTATGGTGGAGATTTCTCGTTTTCTGCCCTCAGAGTAGAAAGAAAAGTGATGTAAATAATCATAAGAAAGTTTTACTATTATTGTAATATTACTACCATAAATGCTTACTTAATTTAAGGCCTATAAATATCAAACTAATTTATTATATTATTTACAAATGCTTTATTTTTAGGCTCTTTACAAATAAGCCAACAATAGGTTGAACACGCACTAATGGCGTATAATGGTCTGGATGTGTTAACCCAGGCCTGACAAAATGTTCAGAGACTCAATTCTGTATTTTATTTTAGCTTGTACACTCCGTCGAGATTGAAAGGTAGCAACTTATAATTCACTGATCCCGCGAGGTATGATATACCTCCACACATGACTGCAGAATAGTTTGCCTAGCTACGCCCAAGGCCTAAGTTAGAGAAGGCCTTATGTCCTTAAATTATTTCTTGACTGTTGGGAAGGATTGATGGTGGAGGGGTTATGTCTTTTAGCAATGCCCGAATGGTTTGATTTACTAAATTAATTTTACTTCATTGTTATGATAATGATAAAATCAATCATTAATACCTACATACTAAGTTAATTAATTATTTTTGCTCTCATTAACATAAGGGCTGGTATTTTTTTTTTTAGCTATTAAAAGTTTAACCACGTCAAAAGTTATTTGGGCACTGTTGCCCACATTGATTGGTTTTACATGGTAACATAAAGCAAGTCTCTCCTTTTCCAGAATCTTCATTACTGTTTAAAGCCAATTATACATTTTTTATTAATGATTAATTTGTATATTCCACACATGTAATGTAAATAAAAGATTAACTCTAAAAGGTTTTTACTTTATTTGTAAGAAGCTGAGTTTAAAAAAACTTCTGTAATTTAAGGGTCCCAACCCTAATTTAAAATATTTTATATTATTTCCGGGTGGACAAAAAATAAATATTGATAAAATCTCATCCATTGGGCATATTTTAGTTATAAAAGGTGAATTTATTTGATTCTTCAAAGTTATTATGACTGTGTATAACTTTGTGGGAAAGTTTGTTTTCTAATTATTTTGGTTCCTAGTTAAAGCTAAAGTTATATTTAATATAAGTTAGTACACTTTAAGTTTTCTAATTTTGTTTAATAAGTCATAACCGATCTCCCTTAGATAAACGCGTAGCACCCTAAGGTTTCATTTTATAAACTTATTTGAGGTATTTGACGTGCATTTTCTGAACCGAGTGATAAAATCAGCCCACTACTTTGTTACTATCTTAAAACTTTAAACGACACAACATCCCCGTCCATTAGCTTATCAGGTTATAAGAAGAAACAAATGTTTACAATAAAAATAAAAGTTCGACGGTGTCAGTAATCGAACCTAGTTTCCCTAAATCAGTATAAGACATGCTATCGATTGAGCTAAGATATCGCACTACCTGTATATTGAATATATCTGTAAATCGTTCTCCTGTAGGATTCTTGGTTTAGAAAGCATTTATAATAATAATAATAATAATAATAATAATAATAATAATAATAAGGTAACCAATAATTATTTGAGGAGTATGAGATTTTTAACATTGATGTAGTAATGCAGCCTACAAAATTCATAATTTATCTGGTCTTGAAATTAACTTGGAAGGAGTAATAACTGTTGGCTTACTGCAAAACATAAATGTTTAGAAGAAGTTTGAATGTTAACTGCATTAGAAACTGTCAGTATTTTGCTAGTACATGACTTGATGAAGTGAATAATGTGTTCCAAGCCTCCTTTTAGACAAGCGCCATTTAACTATTTTACTCTATACGCGGACATTAACGGCCAGCTAGCACACACAGAACAAACTATTTATTAATATGTTTGTGTGCCAGGAAAACTTCACTGTTTCTTAGGTAAACTTCATATAGTCAACCATAAATCAATAGAGAGGACAAGGAAAGAGTGTTTAAAGCAATTTTTGAGGGTAGGTTTTTTTGTTTTGTTTTTAAAACACCGCGTCTTACTACCCGTTTTGGTAATATGCCTAAGTACCAATTACTCTAATGGGTTAGGAATTGGAAAGGTTGAAGTTAGAGGAAGGGAACCCGCATTTGCGTGGAAGGAGAGTGTAAGACTATTCAGGAAAAACTACCCAAGCGAGATTAGAAACTCGATCTCCACATCAATGTCAGTCGAGCTAAACAGTAAACTAGCGCGTTAGCTAACTACGCCACCAGGGCGAGTCTGAGAGTTGTTGATAATCTCAGTTTGGTAAAAACATTATTGATTGAACTTAAAAAAGAAAGCCCCTAGTTAATAATAGATTATAGACTAGTGTGATATCTGCTCCAACACTCTGAAAATATAGTATTTAATATCTTATATTAAACAAAATTACAAAGTAAAATAAATATTCTAGGAAATACGGTAAATAATGTATATTATACTGCTTCGGTATTCATGTGGAAAAAAAAATCTTATATGGTCCATTTTCCGTGATGGATGAAACAGGGTTCTTGTCCTGGCCGGGAATATTGAGACACGTTTTCCTAAACTGTTCTCCAACTTCCCTCCAAGAAAATGAGGTTACATCACCTTTAATTTGTATCTTTTTAATCACTATCCCCCAGTAATTAGTAGTAAATATGGTTGAAATAGGTAATATTATGTTACTTATAAATATTCTCATATAGTTAGTTCACTCTGGATTTTACTATCCCCTTCACGGAAGAACGGAATTTCACAGTCCGGATGATCCACAAAATCCATTATAGCTAGGCCTGTCAGTATTTTCAGGGACTCACAGCAAAACACCTGATTAAACTAATGTTAAAACCTGCCTGGATATAGAAACTACGTAAGCCTAGTTGGAAAAAAAAATACATTGAAATCGCTTATGTGGTTATAAATATCCTAGATTAAATATACACAACATACATCAAAAACTTTAAAAGGGACACGAACCCCAAAACTTAAGTCTATCGTACTACAATTTCCCAGGTTGATATCGTACAGAATAGAATTAACTACGGAATCAGTTGTTGAAAAATATCCGGCTGGTCCTTCACCAAGACTCACAACACAAAACATGATTAAATCATGCTAAAACCTGCTTGGATAAATATTCTACAAAAAAAAACTACATTTAAATCGGTTAAGAGTTTCCATATATACATACAAATATCCAGCTAGTACATCACCGTGGCTCACACCAAACCGTGCGATTATAAATATTATTCTAAAAAATTCTTGGATAAATACTCTACAGAATAATCAAAACTACACCTTAGCAATTGTGTGGTTTCATATATATAGACAAATATCCAGCTGGCACTTCACTGGGACTTACACCAATACACCCAATTATAATTACTATACTAAAAAATGTCTGGACAAATACACTAAAGAATAATACAAACTACCCCACAGTAATTGTGTTGTTCGGTAAATGTATACAAACATTCGGCTGACCCTTCACCGCGACTCACACCGAAACACCTGATTATACACAAATAATGCTCAAACCTGCCTGGATATTGGTCCAGTACAAAAGTAAAAACCACAGCGCAATTTGTTAAATGGTTCCAGAGATAAATATATCCGGCCGTATCTTTAAAAGAAAATCAAACCCTGACTGTATGTATGCGAAATCCTCTCTTAGGAGACATCATAATGAATATAAATAAATGCACCGCAATAGGTTGTGAAATTCCCGGTATCCTTGACTATATTTAAGAATATCTGATATGCTTAATTATAGTACAGGACTACAATATATTTTTACTTGAATATATTTATCATCCAAACCTTAAAAAAGCAGAGATATTATGTAAAGTGGTTTTAAGCTCGTAAAACAAAACCATATTTATCCTTGTTTTCAATTATCAGTTAAACCTCCTCACTCTGAAATTGTATTATTACTTGCCTACGACATGGCCAGTTTTATTGTTTAGATTTAGTAAAAAACAGGATTGACAAAAATAATCACAGTTAACATTATACTTTAAATTTATTATAAAATGATAATAGTCAACGTGAATCTTAATAAACCACACCTTTTTTCAACCAAAGTATTAATTATTAAATCGTTTTACATATAGTTATATTATAGCCGCTATAGTAACATTAAATAAAGTATGGAATGGAACTATGCTCCCACAAAGTTGTACACAGTCATAATAACTTTGAAGAAACAAATAAATTCCCTTTTATAAATAAATATGTCCAATGGATGAGATTTTATCAATATTTATTTTTTGTCCACCCGGAAATAATATAAAATACTTTAAATTAGGGTCGGGACCCTTAAATTACAGAAGTTTTTTTAAAACTCAGCTTCTTACAAATAAAGTAAAAACCTTTTAGAGTTAATCTGTTATTTACGTTACATGTGTGGAATATAATAATTAATCATTAATAAATGTATAACAGGCTATAAACAGTAATGAAGATTCTGGAAAAGGGGAGACTTGCTTTATGTTACCATGTAAAACCAATCAATGTGGGCAACAGTGCCCAGATAACGTTTGACGTGGTTAAACTTTTAATAGCTAAAAAAAAATACCAGCCCTTATGTTAATGAGAGCAAACATAATTAATTAACTTAGTATGTAAGTATTAATTATTGATTTTATCATTATCAGAACAATAAAGTAAAATTAATTTAGTAAATCGAACCATTCGGTCATCGCTAAAAGACATAACTCCTCCACCATCACTCCTACCCAACAGCCAAGAAATTATTTAAGGACATAAGGCCTTCTCTAACTTAGGCGTTGGGCGTAGCTAGGCAAACTATTCTGCAGTCATGTGTGGAGGAATATCATACCTCACGGTTTCAGAGAATTATAAGTTGCTATCTGATTACTAAACCCTTCCTTCACCTCTGACAAGACATCTTGTGATTGTGGGGAATGCCAGGCCTCCACCATGGTTCGGATTCCACGTTAAACTGTAGGTCCTCCATTTCATCTCACAATCACCAGCGTAAGTGCGTATAACCCGAACGGGTAGTAAGACGTGGTGCTAATAATAATAATAATAATAATAATAATAATAATAATAAAAGTTGCTACCTTTCAATCTCGACGGAGTGTCTATGAAGAGATACAACTTAGTTAAACATGGCAGATAAATTTAAACTACTTGCAATAGACTTCAACCTGTAGATTTTTCTAGGCCAACGCTGTACAGTCTCCTTAGGTCTAAATTATTCATTCTCTTTAACTTAGGCTCTAATATTTTCTAAATGTTTTGAAAGAAGCTATCTCTTTTAATGATTCTGTAATACAGTTGCCAACATATCACATTTTATAGTATAGCACCAATAACAAAACTTAAATATTAATATTTTAATTAGTCTATGTATGAGTTAATCCATAATTTGGTCCATGTATATCTTGAAGTTAATACGTTTTTAAAAGACTAGATCCACAAATTTTTTTAGCACTACGTCTTACTATCCGTTCTGATTCTACGCCTATATACTAAATACGCTAATGGTTTCAGAAATTAAGAAGATTATATTTAATTTATAGCAAGTGTACCCGTATTTGCGTGGAGGGAGAGTAGAAAAACATTTTGGAAAAAACCACCCTCAGTACACCTGCCCAAGATGGAACTTCGATCTCTTCGTCATCGGCAGTCTAGCATACTGTGAGAGTAGCGCGCTAGACCATGCTGCCACTAAAGCGGATATCTAAACAATTAATTAGTATTGAGCCTAAATTAATTTGTCAACTTTTAATATTCATCCTATGAACCCTTTAACAATCGTTTTGTAGTAGACCTAGCTATCAAATAGTTTGACAGGTATACAAATAATACAATTTAAAAATCAATAGGCCTACCTACCTCGCATATTATGGGGTGTAAATTATTAATACCCGTGTGGTATTAAAAACCAAAATTTGTGATTTTCTAGTATTCCTTGAGAACCGAAATTCAGTTTCTTACTAGCGTATAACCCAAAAAGCTGGTAATATGTGGTGCTAAATAAAAGTTACTTACTAATCAATTTTTGGTCAATCTCTTAGTGAAGGAGTGAAATTAAGTTTTTTTTAGAAACTAATACCTCTGTCTTAACGCAAAAATGGTATGGTTTTTGAAGGAGGAATTTAAAGACTATGAAAACACATGTGCGTGAAGTTCGGAGTTCAAAATAAGACCTAATCTCAACGGGGAACCATTAGCAAACTTTCCATAAAAATATAATTTAATTTTTAATAGTTTCTGAACAAATGCGTAATTCATCATCAACCGTTTCCAGCATGTAGCCTGGTGAGTTTAGTAAAGTGTCTCCATCTTCTTCTATACTTTCACCATTGTTCCTCCTTTAATTGCTTCTATTATTTTTCTCTCTCTTGCAAACTTTCTGTTATTCACTCCTCCCATCTCTTTCTTGGCCTACCTTGCAGTATCTTTTCATATATCCACAAGATTTTCTTTCGCATCCTTTTTTCTCCATCCTCATTACATGCCCATACAATCTCATTTTTGTTTCTTTTAATTTATCATGTACTTCCTATACCCCACACTTTTCAGATAGTTTCATTCCTAATATTTTTTATCCTCGTTACAACTAACATGATCCTCAAAAAATTCATTTCCATTGCCTCCGTTTTCCTAGTCTCTCTTACATTCAATGTCCATGTTTCTTATGCAGTTGAGACAATGGAAACAAAGTACGCTCTATAAAACACTTACTTACACTTCAAGGGCACTTATCTCCTCTATAGCAGGTCTCTTACGCACCTATAAAACAATTCACCTTACCGCCCTCTTCTCATAAGATCCTCTCACACTCCCACCTTTTGCCTTAATCACGCTTCCAAGATATTTTACGTTCTGTACTTTTCTATGATCTACTCTACCCAACTTTACAGCTTTATTATGCGTTTTCTTCTACCTTATCACTATCATTACTTCACACTTCGCCATGCTAAATTTCATTCCACACTCATTCAATTCCTCATTCCATTCCTGTAGGTGTTTCTCTGCTTCCCCTTCCTTCTTTTCTAATGCCATAAAGTCATCAGGAAACATCAGTGATTTCATTATTTCCTCCACGAGTTTTCCTGCCCCTTTATTCATGGCAATTTCCATTGCCATTACAAACAATAGTGGTGAGAGGGTACTCCTCTGCTTCACTTAAATTTTTATTTGTAACCACTCCGTCCACCCACTTTCCATCTTAACACAACTCCTGTTATTCTCGTATATGCTTTTCCCTCTCATTACAACTTCTTTCTCCCCCTCAACCTCCTCCATCGCTTTCCAAACTTGATTTCTATCCAAGCTATAATTTTCCTTCTCCACATCCATAAATATTAAATATTTTTACCAAGTTCTTCCCAACTGCTTACCTTCTTTCAATCAGCTGTCGCATAGCAAATATCAGGTCTATTGTATAGTTCAAATCCTTAATTTCTGCTGTTCCTCTTCGAAAAATTGCAATGGTTTTAACATTATTATTTAAACAAAAGTATAATAAGAACGGATATGCCCTAGTTGCTCTACAGCCTCAACTCAAAATAGAGAAAAACTAATAAAATTTCAGTGAGATGTGTCTGCCATTAATATTTATTGGAGTAATGGCTGCCGACCATTTATGAGAATGTTTGCGGTCATACTAACCCATCAAATATTTCGTTTACTCGGTTTGCATACGAATTAAATAGAGTGAAACATTTCAAAGTAGTAGCCAGTGTTGCCAATTGAGTGACTTATACTGGTCTGAAACGACTAATTTTAATTTTTAGCGCCTAGTGACCAATCTGGTGACTGCTGAAGTTCCTTAATTTTCTGTCAAGTTGATGTTCATTATTTTCAATTTTAATGCTGTAGAATTTTGATTTTTGAGCTACCGTACAGCATGATCGCATAATTCATTGCATCAGTCTATAGAAGAACTCACAATGACATTGTTCCGTTGGTTTGGTGACAATTCTGACGACTTTTAATTTTTTGTTTAGCGACAATCTATTACTAATCTAGCTACAACACTTATATGGTCGTTGGCAACACTGGTAGTAGCCTCCTGGTTCGTACACGAAACACATCCCCTCAGTCAGCATAGAACCTCTGGTCGGGTGTACTGAGAGTGGTTTTTTCCTAAATTGTTTCTCCCTCTCCCTGCACAAGAAGGTTCATTTCTCCTAAAATTCTAACACCCTCATACCCACTGCATTAGCGTTTTTTTCAGCACCACATATTACCAACTTTTTAGGTTGTACATATAAGTACTAATTACGCTACTGAGCTAAAGATGAGGAAGGTTGCATTTTAGAGGAAGTGTACCCGAATTTGCGTGGAGAGCCAGTGGACACCCATTTAGGAAAAGCTAACCTCAGTACGCCTGGCCAGGATTCAAACCCTGATCTCCCTATCATCGGTATTTAACCTATTGCTAGAGTGATACCTTAGACCACAAGGCCACCGAATCCGGTATTAGCGTAAATAATGGATATTTATAAACTTTAACGAAAACATGCCAGAGGGGAAGGGGGTAGTATCATTTGGGCTTCACTTTGTATGGGGAAACGTGAACGTAGCACGCACTTAGTTTCTAGTGTGGTCAAGTAGTTAAGTCTTCTGATTGACCGATTGTTTGGTCGGTTAGTCTGACAGCGTGCCGTGTTTTGATAGTGTCGTCTCCATGATGATGTTAGGATATTCCCTGTGGGAGCTATACAATTACAAGAGGAGGGTTTTCGTAGGGGTCGATGGGAGGCCCCAGGGGGACGCAAATAAGGGAAGAGGGTAGGGAACACATATATCCACCCCACCATTGATTACAGCTGTGAGTAAACCGCAGCTTTAGTTGAGGGCGCTTGTGTGTTGATTACTGACTAACGCAAGAATACTATCGTCACGTTTGGATTCTACCGTTGCTCCATGTTATGTCTGGCTATAAGTGAGAACCACTAGGCCTTTATGGGTTAAGATGACATTTGTTTATCTTCGTTAAAATATGATGTCAAAATGGAAATTTCACCGCGGATACCTTTTTTAAGAGATGGATAACCACATTTTCAATACATAAACCCACATAAGTATTGCATTCGTGTTTGTTGGATAATGCATTGGAAATAAATAGATAAAACTCGTTTATAGGAACGTGGTCAACGATGCAATAAAACATTAAAATGAGATCTCCTTTGTTAACACATGTAGATTAATTGTAGACTTTGTTTATAGCAGTGATGGAATTAAGTAAAAATAAACTAATGCTAAATTAATTTTGTTTATATTTAAAAGGAACAAATGCAGATCAAAATTCTTATTTCGGTGGGCATGTGGACTAGATTTCAGGCTCATCTAATCTAGTTTTCCAGTGAGGAAAAGGTAAGATTTATAATCCCGGATGAGTACACTGAAAATATTTTTGACTATATAGCTTCCTAATTTACTTATATGCAAATATCTGTACATTTCCAATCAATTTTAGCCCTCATAACCACACACTTAGCTTAGTTAGAGTGTGTAGGCCATACGGGTGGTGAGACCCCTTACAACTCAATAGTATTTTTAATGATACTTTTAGAATTTTTAATTTCTATTGATCCGCCCCGGTGGCGTAGTTAGCTAACGCGCAAGTTTCGTGTGGTAGCTAGACTGCCGAGGATGGGGAACTCGCTTGAATCTCGGTCGGGTGAACTGGGGGAGGTTTTTCTTAAATGGGTTTCCACTCTCCCTCCACGCAAATACGGGTTCACTTTCTCTAAATCCAACCTTACCAATTCATAATCCAGTAACGTAAGTAGTACTGAATTTAGGAGAATTCAACTTTAAATGCGTTGATGGACTATATTATGTTTCAACAAGTGATACTATGATGTATTGAGTAAAAAACAAAGTTACAAGATTAAATTGACAAGAATTTGGTAATATTGATACAAGTCATTGTCACTAGGACGTAATCTGTATTATATATTAGATTAATATTCACAAAATTGAATAACACATTAAAAACATTTAACAAATATTAAAATATTAAAAAATTGTCAAACATATACTAAGGACGTTACTACACCAAAATTCGTGGAGTTGGATGAACTTTATAATATAGTAAAATTAATGTATATAAAGTACTTAATCTCTGTCAGTTATTAAAGTATACATGCATTTAAGGACACATTAATTAGAATTGTAAAATAATATATCTTAAAATAATGTGAGAAAACGTATTAAAATTGAATTGTTCCTTATCTGTAATCCCCTGTTCCTTTGTTCCACATTGCTGTGTTTATGATATTGTCGACATGTTTCGATGCACTTATGGCATCATTCTCAAGACTAAAGAAAAAAGAAAGAAAAAAGAATAATACAAATACACATGCTTCAGCCACACCCTAACCATAAATATATGCTGCTTCTTTTTATATTAAATTTAATTATTCATAATCTATCTATCTATTTGCTAACTTCCCAGCTTAGCTCTACATATTTAACCACATTAAATCTCATATCTTTGCTTTTTCAGTATGCTTATTCTAGATCATTTCAATTCTCATTTTATATACACACGTTAGTTCTATTTCTAATTTAGTTTCCTCACAACATCAGTTGGAACACTCCTTGTCTCTTCATCATGGTAATTATTATAATTCATACATGTTTAACTTATTTGGCATTCTACCTTTATTAACTATAGCAGCATATATTTATGGTTAGGGTGTGGCTGAAGCATGTGTATTTGTATTATTCTTTTTTCTTTCTTTTTTCTTTAGTCTTGAGAATGATGCCATAAGTGCATCGAAACATGTCGACAATATCATAAACACAGCAATGTGGAACAAAGGAACAGGGGATTACAGATAAGGAACAATTCAATTTTAATACGTTTTCTCACATTATTTTAAGATATATTATTTTACAATTCTAATTAATGTGTCCTTAAATGCATGTATACTTTAATAACTGACAGAGATTAAGTACTTTATATACATTAATTTTACTATATTATAAAGTTCATCCAACTCCACGAATTTTGATGTAGTAACGTCCTTAGTATATGTTTGACAATTTTTTAATATTTTAATATTTGTTAAATGTTTTTAATGTGTTACTCAATTTTGTGAATATTAATCTAATATATAATACAGATTACGTCCTAGTGACAATGACTTGTATCAATATTACCAAATTCTTGTCAATTTAATCTTGTAACTTTGTTTTTTACTCAATACATCATAGTATCACTTGTTGAAACATAATATAGTCCATCAACGCATTTAAAGTTGAATTCTCCTAAATTCAGTACAATTCGTTCCTTACTAAATTATTAATAATGTTTTTCAAAAACGTAAGTAGTACTTAAGCAAGCGTATAAACCGAACGGGTAGTAAGACAGGGTGCTAAATAAAAATAATAAATTTATTCGTTGGGTGTAGTCATTTTTTAAACTAAAAGTCGCATACAAATATGAATTTTCAAATAAAAGGTTGGATATGAAATTACGTTCCTAATAATCATTGAGTGACCTCATATATCGGAACTCTTAACGTAATCCTGCTTTTCGTTTGATTTTTTTCACCCTCAGTATTACGTTTAATAACACTGCTTTAAAGGAAATAGGCAATTAACACACTAGTCCTTAAATCCTATTGGTAGAGCTCACAATTCAACTTGTGTTGTGTTGACTGCAAAAGAGGAAAGGGTGTAGAATAATTGATGAGATAGATAATTTTAAAATATTCATTATTGTATGCAATCGAATGTATTTATATACCAAATAACGAATATCATGTTGACATAAAAATTAAAAATCTTGTTTTAAGCTTCCCAGTTGATTACAAAATAAATACCTATGAATTTGCCCTAGCATTATGTATTATGTCTTTTAAAATAAATGGTACGGAGCTCTGTACGAATTTTCTTGCTCTATTGTTTAAAAGGTATTTGCTCTAAACTCGTAATATATGTGAAACTAGATAATATACACTAGCAAACCCAAACATATATTGCACTATACCATGTAAAACAGTTATTGAATACCAGTTTTAAATTTTGTAATTTTATTTTTAAAAACTAATGTCCTCATTTTTATATTTGACTGATAAAAAAGAACAATATTGGATCCACAAGGGTCAACACTTCGTATTAAAATTTCGACTTCCGGTTAACATTTTCGACATTTTATTAGGTGTTACACATCTTCATGTCTTCGCATTGCTATTAAATTCCTCATTTATAAATTTATACCAATAAAAATTGTAAATATTGACTATTGAGTCCAAAATGAAGATAGATTATGGTTGTACAAACATTTATACTGAGAGGTTTGAGGAAAAATAACCTGTTGAGAGACTTACTTATATTTAATTATTTTATGGCATTGGAGAATTATTGCGGTAAAACTTAAGAAGTATCTCTCTAAACTGAAGCTCTCACGATTGAATTAATATATTTTCCAAAATCTCAGAAACTGTAGGTTTTATAAAAATACATATTTCATACAAAAGTTTATTATTTTTAATAGTACCCAATTTTTCAATTAATCTCAAATAATTGCGGAGATACGGAAATTTCAGCTTCTGTAAAGTACCTTAAAAGTTATTTTCATGGGAAAATGAAAAAAGCCAATTTATTTATAATCTTAATCAACTCCTATATACGAATTTTAATCAAAATCGTTAGAGCCGATATTGATAAAATAGATTTTTCTCTCTTTTCGACCTTTATTAAACTACTCTTAATTTTAAGTTTAAACAGGCATACAGGTATACGGCATGGCAAATCCAACTTTTTAAGGTTTGGGGGAGGGGGGGTCATAAGACGTCAACATCCATCAACATTTTATGTCAGATTTTTTTTCAAGGTCGCAATACTTACCTTTTGTGTTGGAAAGGTTAAAAAATATAAATATTGGCGTATAGCTTGAAAGTTATTGGTTTTATAAAATTATGCTTCGAATAAAATATATATATCATAAATAGATCTACATATTTGTGACGATAATTAATTTCATATCTCAAATGGTTTCGGAGATATGATAAAAAAAATTATAATTTACGCTTCAGACCAGAGCCTTTAAAGTAATTTTGCCGAAATATTGAGAATAGCCATTTTGTTTGGAATATATATATATATGTTTAGAAATCATATTTTATCAAAAGCGTTAGAGCCGATTTTGAGAAAATCGACTTTATTCTCTTTTTGCCCGTTAGTTAACTACCCTTAATTTTAGGGTCAGATATCCAATTCCAAAAAGTCCTCAGGGCAGCCCTATGTAAACCCTAGATACCAAGTTTTAGCCTGATTGGTAAAATATTTTAGGCTCTGGTTAGAGGTACAGACAGACAGACGAAAATTCAAAAACCACTTTTTCGGATTCGGGGGATCATGAAACGTCGACAATCAATAAAATCTTGTGTCTGATTTTTTTGGCGATCACAATACTTTCTCTACCTGTAAGATAGTGAGAAAGTAAAAGTCAATTGGAACTACAAATATTTTAATTTTTTTTGTGCTTTGTATTACTACCCGTCAAAGCTACAATCATGGGGTAGGATTGATGAAGTTCTATAATTGGTAAAATTTACTTGAATTTGAATGTAGAGAGAGTAGGAAATCAATTAAGATTTTAAAAAACTTAGCATGCATTGCTGGAATACGATCGCAAACCTTTTTATCACCAGCAAAGCAAACTAAATAAGCTTAAAGTTTATTAGTTTAATCTTCATGGTGAAATTAGATAATTTTGATCTAATTTTCTAATTCTAATAGCTTATTTTTTAAATCGTTTTATTTTAAACCTATCATCGTACCCAGATTCACTATAGTCCTATAGAAATTAGTAGAATTATATATATTTAAAAAAATTCGTTATGATAGTATACTCAAAATATTTCAAGCACTAGAGTAGAATAAAACATAATCAGAGACATAAGGATGTTTTTAATGAGATAAACATAGCCATTGATGGCTTAAATAGCCTTACTATTATAGTTTTGATTACGGTTATAACAGAATTTAAATACAATATTATTTAAAATGAGAAATTAAACCTGAATACGGTAATCGAACCCGGAACCCTTGGCTTGGTAAGCCAATGCTCTTATCGTTTATCTATCTTGGAGTCATACTGTGCCCAGGATCATTCCTCACTGATAAATGAGGCAGTGTATGTGGTGGACGTGTGGAAATTTTCAGCTATATATGTGTGATCAATTAAGAGCCTGTACTATCAGATAACGCAGCCAGCATCTACTCAGGATGGCTCATGTTAAAAATAGTACAATGAAAAGTGTACGAATGCGTTTATCATAATTAATTTAATAGCATAGATAGTATAGGTTATTAAGTAAGTTTATATTCACATTAAAATATTATATTACTTAAATCAGTGGTAGTAGCCTTGGAGTACTAAGCTAAAGTTTTCGGTTTCGATTTCTTTATCCAAGTATAATTTTTTAATGTAAAGAATACATGTATTAATGTTGTGTTAATTTAAAAATATTAATAGTTATTATAATAATACAAATTAATCATTATATGAGTTGATGGAGCAACCGAATATAATACAAAAAATCATGTCAAACAAGATTAGATGGCTAGAGCATGTGGCCAGAATGTAACCAGAAAGACGTCCTAGAGCTGTCATGGACGGCATACCTAGCATTCGAAGACCTCTGAGACGACTCAGAACGAGATGGAGTGTAAATGTAGCCAGAGATCACAAGGAGCTTCGTGTGGAGGGGGATTGGAGGGAGAAGGCCCAGTATAGAACGTGGTGGAGGCAGCTAGTGTGTTTGGCGTGGGGTCTTAAAGGCCTGTGATCACCATTGATCAATCAATCAATCAAAAATAATCAATTAGGTTTCAGTATTTGGTCAACAAAATTCAAGGTTGTCCAAACAGTGAAACACAATTCACTAATATACTTCTTTGCAGTCTAAAGTATAGCTTAGCGAATTTATATTTTTTTATTTATTGAACCTAAACAAGGTTTTGTCAAACTTCTTAAATCACTCGGACCCTCTAATCAGGGAACAGCTAATTCGTGGACCCCTAAATGTAGGATACATTATTTAAAAAATTATAGTAATACATTTAGAGTATATTATATGGATAAAGTAGTCATAATAAATTCTTAATGTAAATATAATTACAATATAAATGAAAATAAAATGAATGTAGGTATTATATTTGTACATTTTAGACATAGTTATTTTAATTAATGTAAAAAACTTACAATAAAAGTAAGATATGTATTATATTTGTACATTTATAATCACTCAAAATCTATGTGAGGAATGGAACTGATTATGTAACTTTAAAATATCATTGAAATCGGCAGTAGTTTTAGTGACCATCTTCTCAAGTCTCATTAAAGACTAAGACAATTTAATTTAACATTTTTTATACCAAAAAAATCTGAAAAAGCTTTCTAGCACTAATAAATTATTGGAAAAGGCTCAAATGTTTCAGTGCTTTTTTCTGAAGGTTATTTGTACTGGCTGACCAGAAAACTAATATAGAAGTGAATTTACAGATACTCCTCTCAAGGATGATGTCAAAGGGGGCGTCATCCCCATCATTCAATAAGTTACGAAAAGGCTAATCATACAGTAGTACTTATGGAAGTATTATTAGAAGCATTTTTTAACACTTTTGCTTGATAGTATAGTATTACAAAGCAGATAAGAACTATTCCCAAATGATCTAAGACTAGTGACTTTTGATCAGAAATGTAATAAAAAATCTTCTTATAGCTGTCAGTTACAACCATTCCTATTGCAAATGGGCTGTAGATGAGACTGACATGTATTCCATTAGGCCAATGATGCGGATATATACCTAGTGAGTCACTTACTGACAAATACTTCTTTTATTTTAGGTATTACACATTTATTTGAATGATATTTAATTTGTTAGCTTAGTTTAATCTAGTGACGTAACATGTTATAAAATAACCTCGAGCTAAGCATAGTTTCATTAGGGGAATGATCATAATCTTCCAATTAAATGTTGCAACATTAGTTTTGAAACTTTAAAGGGAAGACTAGTAGTTTACGAAAAAGCTATTAAATAAGTTATATAAATGAACCAACATACCCTATAGGTCCTATACGAAAAAATAAAGACATCTGCTATACAATTACAATAAAGAATTTAATTTAAATTAATGATTTACAAAAATTATTTATGAAATATTAAGAGAAAGAAATGTTTACAAACTCATTAAAATGGATTAAATCTCTAGACAAATAATATAATAAATATTCAAATAACATAAAATATTTGACACAGAATTTAAACTTTTAATTATACACATTCAACATCCACAAAAATGTATTATTGTTATTATTACTATTATTATTATTATTACTGCGTCTTACTACCCGTTCGGGTTGTACGCACTTACACTAATGTGTAATGGTAGGGTGATTGTGAGATGAAATGGACGACCTACAGTTTAACGTGGGATCCAAACCATGATGGAGGCCTGGCATTCGCCATGTTCACAAATTGTGATTATTGCACGTTTTGTCAGAGGTAAAGGAAGGGTTTGGCAATCAGATAAATCCATGACGGGACCAAGGATTGAAACCCGGACCCCCAGTAGAGAAGTATGACACCTTACCCATAGACCAACAGGTCACCCCATACTAGTACTGATCCACTATTATAAAGATATGTTTTACTGTTGATTCATAGGTTCACCAAGAAATCAGAATATAAATGTGTCCACGTGATGAGCTGCTAGCCAATAGCAAGATCTCAGCACCATCCGTTAAGTTAATTTGGTAAAAGAATAAACTTTCAGTTTTTTTAATCTCTGAGCTACTTGATCTTTTTTTTTTCAAAGTAAATAAACGTTCATATTTTTCAATTTTATCAAAGAAAATAATATGTTAAAACATTAAGAAGTTGTGTGAGTAAATTTATAAAAATGTCAAATTCAAATACATGCTCTTTTATTCTTAAAACTCTTAGTGGTTCTCTTTTTCAAACATTAGTCTACAACATTTTACCATGTCTTACATGGCCTACCCTTTTGTTTCCTTTCTTAGGGAAATTACAGGTAACAACTTTAAATTTTTCAAATAAAAACTCACCTCAGTGGCAACATTGAATAAATGCTAATCTAGCCTTGTTTGCCAATGATGGTTAGGTCGGGGCTCACAACATCGTCGAGGGCATAGAGGGTGTTTTTTTTTCCCTAAATTGTTTCCTACTTACCTTCAGAGCAAAGGAAGGTACATTTTCTCAATATTGTTTTGTTTCATCAGCTCCATAAAGAACACAACAAATAATTTTATTTAATTAATTTAAATATGACAGAGAGCTATTTTAACCATAATCTAATGTGTATTATAAAGGTCCCATGAATGTCTAAGAAAAAGCTCAATTTAAATTGAAATTTGACTTTTCTCTTTATTTCTCACTATCCTTTATATGCATATGACCAGAACGAGTATTAAGATATGATAAAATAAACTATTATGGTTATTATGATGTGTTTTGTCTTTACAAAGGTCCGTTACCCTGTCCAAATTGAGTCCTCCATCATGTCCTATCAGCTGTTTTCCCTTTTGAATCCCAAATATTAATCTTCTTTCCTTGTTTGAGGTCATCCATAATCTGCATTCGTCTTATTTCTAGTCCCCTGCTTCTTTCCGTTTTAACATAAATTAAATTACTCAATTAGCCATTTATTCTCATAATATAAGCCAACCAGTTTGCCTTCCTGCGTAGAATCACCTACAAAATGGGTTTATTATAATTTAATCTTCTTATGGTTCTAAAATCGGTATCTTAACTTGTAAGTCAGTGGCTTGTCTGTCTACTGAGATAAAGGTCCTGGTTCAACTCCCAGCATGCCTGAGAAATATATACCTGGTAAAATATTGTAGGTTTCCCTTTTAACATTGGTGAATTAACGTTCGGGGGATCAATGTTTTTTATGTTTTTATTTAAGATAGTTTCACTTTAAGTCATGACATGATGACTAGGTTTATAAAATGCACGCTAAATTAATTTTAAAATATTGGTTTAGTATCTTAGATTATGTTTAACTTTGAATCTAAATAATGATTTGGTTTCATGTCGTTTCTCGGTGCTACTATTAGCTAGGTGATTAATAGTTTTGGAAAAAAGATCTTATAGTACCAGAAATTAATGACACTATAAAAATGTCATGATGGTAATAAAATTACTCTCCAAAGTATAAATGCACAGATTGGTTTCAAGTTAATATGAAAAAATCAACAAGATATATATATATATATATATATATAGCTTAAAGATGTTTAGTTAATATTTTGGTATCTAATAAATCTATACCCGCACCAGTGGGCATACAGTCTATGTGTCAAGAACGTTAATCTGATTTGCTGGTGTCAAAATTTTAAATGCAGCCGGTAGAGTTGAAGGTTTTATTTTTAAATTGGTTTCCCAATATTCCTCTACGCAAATGCGGGAATATTTCCTCTAAAACTTTACCTTACACACCCCGTTGTTGTAACTGTATCTTAATCCTAAGTCAACAACCTGAACTATATTTTCACATACCCACCATAGCTCTTTTACATGCCACAATTGACATGAGACCGACGGATTTACTTCCCCTTGGAAGGGAGTTGTGCTAAGAATTTTAATTTCAAGAAAAATTCATCGACCTCAGCTGGGTTTTAACTCATGAACATTTTGTGCTGAGGTGGGCAATTTACCACAATACGTCTGTGTATTTGTGTGTGTGTGTAGTCTAGTGTGACGTGTTGTGAAAAGAACTAGATCTAGATGGTCTAGCATAGTAGAATAACATTGGAAAAATGAATTAGCTAGGTAAAAAATAAAACAATTGTAAATATAGTTATTGATATAAAAAAAGGTGTCTCAAACTACTCAATATTATTTTAAATTTAATGTAATGGAAAACAAAGCGTAACTATATTACTTATGGAATGTATTATGTATCTTCCCACTATTGATGTATTATTGTATTAATGTAAGCTATACAGAAGATAATTATTCAACACTAATTTATTGTTTTAGTAATATACAAATAGCAAGAGAGAGATAATGTGAGGTATAAGAGACGAGGGGAGAAGGTGGCTTTCAAAATCATTGCACACAGTTTTAGGTTATAAATAGTAATAATTATACTAATACATAGTCCACTACAAGGATTTACATTTATACATTGGTAGTATATTCTTGTCCAAATTGTACTAGAATTAATTTAAGTAGTTTCCTGATTTAGTTTTAGGATTGCAAGTTACAATACAGCCCCATCCGATTCTATTAGATAAGCTCTGTAAAAGACACACACAAACACATATTCACAAAGACAGATATACATTTAGACTAGAAGATGTAAGAAAAAAAGTGGGGATATTAACTAAATATGAAAAAAAAAAATATTATATTTTACCAAACAACCCACTGAGAAAGTAAATACTATTAGCAGTGAAGTATTTTAGTTTCTAAAGTCATATCTTCCAATGTTCCTTTACACATCCTTCTTCATGAAATCCTTCCATTCTATTCCGCAAGAAACCATTTCTAATAAAAACAACGTTATATTGCCGTTTTTCTCATGGTTTGTTGAAGGAGCTTAACTTTGTTTTTACCTGATATGCCCCCGAATTGAATTAAGCTTCTTCCTAAGATTAAATTCCTAAAAACAAAGGGCAATGGTAACAATATGTCCTAGTTTGGGGTTTCAATGATCTGGCAGAGAGAAACGCAAAGGAATTAAAAGTAGGTTCACAAATAATAAACTGAACTAAAAACAATTAAGAAATAGTTTGAACCAATATGTCAAATCATTAAAGTTTCCTTAATAAGTTTGGTTATTTTTTTATTACATTCATTAGCCATATAAATTATTAAAACCCTTGTTAACTTCATCAACTTATTTATCAACATTTTTATTTGTTATTATTTATTTATTTAACATAACTTTCTAAGCCGTTTGGTTGTATAAGCATTCGACCTGTAAATTAGTTTAAATCTAGTAAAGACCCAATGCCCAGCCCCCCGTCATTAATTCATTATTGTGACAGTGGAAAACCACAATTCGCCGATGATGAATTTTTCAGCCATATCGGAAATCTAGCCTCAGTCCCTTGTATCACCGTTTCATTACTAATTAATTTAATCATAAATTCGATTAAATATCATAATACACTCAAAAGATACACATTATTTTCCAAAAATAAAAGTATCTTTCCATATTTTGATTTGAATAATTGCTTCTTTAACTTTTTTTTTTCAAACCTATTTAATACTCAAGGTGGTAAAATTTATAATTCACCTTTTATTCACAAAACAAATTATTTGTTAAAATTTAAATCATCCAAACTTCTATCCATTTACACCCAATTAGTATCAGGTTAACTTAGTAAATTTCTATGTTTGTATATAAGTGTGTCTCAATATATGGTTGGTTAATTTTGTGCTTTGGATTCTATAAGTTCGTCTATCATATGGTCGTACAACCTTAACGTGTATTAAGACGTGGTGATAAAAAAAAACATAAGGGGTCATCCTTAAATTACGTGAGGCTTTTTTAATTATGTTCAACCCCCTTTCCCCCCATAAGATTTTTCGAAATCTCCCACCACCACATCCTCTATCTTACTTAATTTTATACGATTCGGTAAATTAGCTTATTTTAATCGTTTAGCTATTTTGGATATAAGGATTTATAATAATGCGAGACATATGACATTTTAGAATAGGTTACTTTAGTTGCAGTATGATTAGGTGCAACGCATCATAAGTAAATTCAATATAAGTGATACTTTATAATTAATATATTTATTTTCTGACCAAAAAAAGAACTTGTCCGGCCATAAACCATAGGCATCGATAAAAAAAACTTTACGCAAGAAAGATTTTAACACTCCCTCCCCTCTTTTCCTCGTAAGAATACGTAAGAAAATACTGAACATCGCCCCCCCCCATCTCAAAAAACCACTTACGTAATTTAAGGACGGCCCGAAATTATGAGAAACTCACGTTTTTATCTGAGAAGTAAAAGATAAATTAAATATCTAATAGAAAATACAAGGTATTTTTCTGGATATAATGATGAGAAAAAACAGTTAAGAACATCCTGAGTGCATGCACACTCCACTAACCCTGAAAAGTAGCAGTCTTACCTTATCTCATAACCAACCTAATGGTATAGTGTGGTCAGAGGCCCTGGCTGCCGACCTAGATGTACCGGACTCGATTCGCGGCTAGTATCTTAGGATTTTTCTCGAAAGGGGAATAGTTTCAATGGTCACCAGGATTTTGTTAGTTATCCAGACTTAAGTTAGATTGAGATCTGCATTGGCTTACCCCATCATGTTCACTATCATAAATCTCTCATCTCTTCTGGTCATCATAGAAAAAGAGCTTACACGGAAAGGATGCACGATTAATACATTCAGGCATCCCTTGGGCAACGATACAGTTGTACTTGCTAATATTTCCACAAACTTGGCTACGAGGGATGTAGCCCAGACGCACAATAATAATATTAGTACAGAGCATGTTTGGTATGAAAAGAGTGAGGAATACTTTTCGCATACTAACAGCTTCTAAGCTGCCATTTACCTAATAAATACTGCAATGTGAGTTTAAATCCAGTCAGGTTGAGACACACATCCCATGGAGGGAGGGGGGGGGGTTGTTATTATTGAAAGAACAAGTACATAGCATACAATAATATATTTAACACATAATAGGTTACATATAAATGAAGTTACCCATTAGTGGGTATTGTGGTGTATTCTCTGAGTATACAAAATAATACAATAAATAGAGCAAGTAGTAGAGAAGGTAAGTGATGAAGAATATATTAAGCTCATCACAAATAACATTATTAAGTTGATACTTATTAATGGAGTTTTATGAGGTAGTATTAGAATCAATATAATAAACAAAATAAGGCGGGCAACATAGATTAGTGAAAATCTACAACAAGGGGAACGAAGTTACTGTATAGTTTTAAAGGTTTTAAACTGTCAGCTATAGCTCAGCAATAAGTTAGCTTATTTAGCCTAGTGGTTAAAAATACAAGGTTGTAAGTAGATAGCCACAAAAGTATATTCACCATCCTATTAATCCGAATTTAAAATTATAGCTCTAATTCTCTTATATATATACCCTGATCTTGGTTGGAAGAACAGTAGAGAAAATCAAAACATATTTCCTTGTGGCCAACATTGATAATATGTTCTTATATTATTTGTGTTATTTGATAGGTATTGATGATATCTATCAAAAGTAACATCTGCAGATGACTTTATGTATGAATATATTAACATTGTTTTAGTAACTTTAGTAACTAAATTATAAAGTTCTTCCTACCAAAATCATAGTATACATATATCCTGGGGACTTGGTGACTACCATCAAAATGTTACAAGCCTTTATGAGTTCGTTATATACTGCGAGAATGTCAAGACCACTGGTAGGGGCAGCAAACAATATCCCATACACTAGGGATAGATATATCCCAATTAGGACAGCACTGACAAAATCATAGCTTATCTAAAATGCCCCCTTTAACAAAACTTGAAAGAAATGTATACATTATAAAGCAGTTGCATTCTTTCGAAGTGTCTTAAGGTGCCGCAGAAGGGGACGCAAGTATTTTTACAGAATATACATTTTTTGGCAAAAATAAATAAAAAATTCGCCAGTAGCAACATAGAGTTTAGTTTTCTGCACATGCTAATATCAACAGCTCTTGAAGATCTGTAAAGAGTGACCTGGAAATGTCAAAACTTTTTAAATAAAGATAAAAAGTATTTTCAAAATTCCAAGACATCCTTGACAGACATTCAATATCTGTTGGTGGTAGAATGTGCAGAAAACTAAACTCTATGTTGCTACTGGAGAATTATTTCATCTATTTTGGTCAAAAGAATGTAATGATATAAAAACTGTTAAATTACTCACGCTCCCTTCTGCTGCACCTTAAGGAACCAGTCTAAGTGGATTATATTACAGATATTTACAGGTGCCTTGAGAGGCCAAGCTTGGAACATACCTGGCAAATAGGTAAAATAGGGAATGTTCATAAACAAAGAGAATACGAAGCAATTGACTCGGGCAAAGGCCTAATTAGTTCATGAACTCCTAATAGATAACTCCTAATTTCCTGGGGCTTACATTCCTCCAGTAAAAAGGGAGACTGAGAGTTTCATTCTATCAAAAATACATCTTTAGAGTGGCTCGGCTTAGTAAACAACAAAACAAGCAACAAGGAGTCGTTGAGCGACTATTAAGTAATGGCTAAGTCATTATAGGGGTATCCTAAGTTAGTTAACTGTATCTACACACTATACAGTCAAATTTTCATCCTAATAGCACTAGCCGACTTAGGAAGCGGAACGAAGCTGAACAGGTCAGACTAGACCTACAAGGTGTACACTGCCATAACAAACAAGTCTTGTTTGGAGGGAACCAAATAACCTGCTGTTATCCTATAGATACACTTAGACATAAAGAACTATTAAATATCAATAACAATCTAAAAAAACAACGTAGCTGTGTCGATAAGCGATGGATTACTACATAGCTAAGTAAAGCCAACTTCTTGGCTAGGTTAAACTAATCATAGTCAGAATGTGACTAGTAGATATGATCCTAAAACACCTAATGGGATTATAAAACTTGTGCGCTAATTAACGGACCATCTCTCTAAGTCGAGTAGACCGACCGCGTAGTTCTCTGGTTGAATTTCCTCCAAGTGGTGGGATACTACCTGGCACTGATCCTGGCCACGGATGAGTCCAACGCCATAGCGTCTTAGTCAGATGATAACTCTTGTTATATAAACGGAGAAACACAAAGCTTTTAACATGTTCTGCTGAGCAATGAATATTGTTTTGTGTCTATTTTAGGCGATACATCATGTTAAATAGTCTCCCCAATTGGCACCCGACTATGATAGGAAGAGAAGGGGTACTCGACCAATCCCGTCTCGGAGCGACAGCACTCGGAGATGTGGATGCCTGTAGCGGGTATCGACGCATGCGCAAAGAGCAGGTGATGAGAGAACTAAAACTAGAAATAATTTATTTCAATATTTTTCCGTGAGTTACCATTCTAGTAGAGTTAAATGTGGCCCATCAACGATGATCACACAAAACAATGACTTCATCGGCTAGGACATGGTAAGTCCAATTCCATCCACATTTCTCGCAAAGTCGATATTTACTTTGTTGGAAGTTGAAATAATTAAGTGTGTGGGCTTATTTCAATTAGCCCGGCACAAGGTAATTAGCGCACATACCAGCTGTAACTAAAAGAGTGTATAATATAGTTATATTTACAGTATTACTTATTTAAACCCATATAATCGTCTTGAAATACTGTTTAAAGGGATTTATGTTTTGAAAACCACGTTATAATCTGAAAAATAATATAATTGCGTTACCTCACTACACGATCCTTGTTATATCTAACTCCTTTGGTTATTTCAAAAATTTTGTAAACCCTGTTTATTTGGGGTGCCATTTCTTTTTTGTTTTTTATTATTTTTATTATTTTTATTTTTAAGTATCAGTTTCTGTGACGGTGTTTTAGGTCCGAGGCAAGCAAGAGGGAACTGTTGTCGAGAGTAACGGGATTACCGCGTAAAGGAGATTTGGTCTAGAAAGATAGGTGAAGGGGAAGGGTGGAGGAAGGAGGGTGTAGAGTCAGCGAACCGCAAACAGGTGGATGAAGAAGCTTGCGTTAGCTAGCTCTTCAAAGAGGAGAAGGGCCAAGTTGTGGAAGGGTTATGGGAGTGAGGGGGTGGAAATGTGCTCTGACGGGAGCCGTTTTAGTTTGCTGGAAAGGGGGAGGGGGGAAGTGGGAGGGTTAGGGGACTTGATATACAACAAAATATAGAACGCTTACCTTGCATTCAAGAACAAATGCCTTACCGCATAATATTATATTTTGATCTGACTGATCCGTCGAAGTAAGGGGGTTTCAAGAAAGTCAGTTTTATTTAAGTACAATTGTGAAAGCACGCATAAAATTTGTTATATTTGATTCAGTGAAAAAATCGAATTTTCATGAAATTCATTTTCGTGAGAGGTTTTGATGTTTGTTATTTGTTTTTGTTTATTAATAAGTTTGTTCTCATCATTTTTAAAAATTTGTTATTTAGCGCCAAGTCTTACTACCTGTTCGGGTGATACACACATGGACTTATTAATCTAATACATTAATGATGAAGAAGGTTGAGTATGAATGATGTGTACCCGCGTTTGCGTGGTGGGAGGGTGGAAAACCATTTCGGGAAGCTATTCTCAGTACGTCCTAACGGGTTTAAAATCCTGATTTCACCATCACCGGTGATCTAGTTTAACACGAGAGTGACGCCATTAGACCATGAGGTAACCGAAGCGGGTTATTCGCGTCCTACCAATAACATTGACTAAGTGGTTAGTGTGTTAGACCCCAAATACATGGTGTTTTAGTTCGATATCCAATTTTTTTGGTTGCCAGCTTACAGCTCCGTCAATCTATGCAAGTGATAAAGGAACCCACATCGATGGTCGCATGTTCTAACGGTTCACCCTAGAATTTTAGCATTGATCCTCCTCACTGCGGTAATGGGGAGATCGGGACTCGAATACTGATCTGGTGTATTAACGGTGTATTTTCTTAAATTGTTTCCAATTTTCCCTCTACGCGAATGAGGGTACATTTCCTCTTAAATCCTATATTTGTTGTTTAAGGTGTCACTGCTGTGTTATAATAGACTGATTTGACAGGGAGATTGGGGTTCGAATCCTGGTCGTGTGTACTGGGGTTGGTTTCTCCTCAATAGTTTTCCACTCTTCCTCCACGCAAATTCAGTTACAGTTCCTCTAATTTCAACTTTACTCATTCCAAACTCATTAGTGTAATTAGTACATATGCGTACAACCTAAACACGTGGTAAGACATGTGCTAAGAAAAAAAAACTGTATATTTCATCGCTGTTCCACTAGCGTGATTAAGGTGTGAATGAAAGAGACGCAAGAAAAGGTCAGTGTTTTTGGAGTTTTTGTTAACAAAACGTTTTGGCCAAAATAAATCAAAAATTTTTCCAGTAGAGACATATTGAGTAAAAACTTTACTCAAATTATGATATCAATATTTATTGAATATCTGTCATGAGTCGGTACAGGATTTTTCAATTTTTTTTCAATTATTGTTAAAGCAGTTGAGATAGATATGCATTTCACATTATTACGGTTACAATATATTATTTATATAATACCTATAATTGCCTATACCATTGGTTTTACTCTAATTTATCAATAAGTGCCTTAATTTGCCTATTTCGGCCTTGGGCTCTCTTTTTCATAAGGTATGTATTTTCTGCTGAAGGAGAGTCCAGCTTCTTGGAAATTGTAATTTGTGGCATTGAAGTAGGTTTGAAAATTGATACTTGTTAAATAGCTTCCGGTGAGCGTAAAATTGGTGGAGAACAATGAGAGCATTGGCAGACATCTTAGGAGGAGGCGACATATCGTTGCAGGAGAAAAGTTGAACTTCTTCAGAAACAGAAAATTTGAAATCTGGTAAGACATCATGTGAAGTATAATTCAGCCTTTAAAATTATAGAAAGAATTATATCTGAAAATATAACCCATTTTACTACTGAAACGATAGAAACTTATCTAGTTGTTAGCATTATGTGACTCATTTCAGTGGTCTGGTGAGCTAAAACGTTATTCTTGCAGTAGATTGGACAGTCGATCAAGGGTAGTTCCAGATTCGAATCTTGGTCAAGTGTACTTAAAGGTATTTTTAACTCTTCCTCTGATCCAGTGCAGATACACTTCCTCTAAGTTAAACCATCTTAATCTCTAGCATATTAGTATAATTAGTACAACATAAACGAATAATCCAATCTAGTAATGATACATGGTGCTATAAAAACAGCAATGTTAATTAGCTGTAAGTAAAAAAAGCAGTAGATGTTAAAATCAATTTTGCATTGTCTATTGTGTGCTTTTTACCTCTTGAGTGCCTATTCTTGGGCCTTTCATTTTTTTTATTCCTATATATATGCATCAAGAGTATATATATGAATATATATATATGCATATATTTTTTTTTAATTTGGTGGCCAAGAATATGATCCCTAGTCATGAGAAACGGCATTAGATGACTAACTTTTTAAATGAAGAGATAAAGTTTTATTTTATTCTAGGACACCCTTTAAAAATATACCCCGAATTTACAACTGGCTAGGTTCTAAACCACTGGTGTAACCAAAAAATCGTCACAAATGTCGTAACTCAAAAATCGTCACAACTCTAGGCAATAGTTATTTTTTACAACACTATAATTGACATGTAGGCCCTACGGACAAAACTGTCCAAAACTATACATTTGTGACTAAAACAAACACTGCTGGTCTTATATTTAGAAAAAGGGTAAGCATACACATCATTGTACACTGATGCGAACGATAACGTCATATCATAAGGTGTTGTACCTGCGAAAGAAGCGCCTCAAGTTCGAGTCTCTGGAAAGTGTCGTAAATGCGAAACGTCGTTTCAGTATCAAAAATCGGAGTATGCTTGTATACTAATACTTACTATCTAAAATAAAGAATGGTATATTTAATACCGTACTTGAAAAATTTAACATCTTGATTCAGTCAAACTTTAAAACTGATATCATGAGGCAAAACTTGGCTTTATTAAAGATGGTTGGTTATGATTCTGATCTCTAGCGTATTCGATATCATATATTCAAAATGGGTTCGTATTTGGAATTATGTGGAATTTAAACTCACTCCAATATATACCACTCTTACTCTCGTGTATCCGTTAGCCCCTAAACACATAAAATAAAAAAGGAAAAGAGGGATGCTCCGTAATAGAATCTAAAGCGTACCAAATTACGCGTATTAAGGTGTGGACGTAGATGACGCGAAAAAAGAATAGTGTTTTCACAGTTTTATATCAAAACTTTTTTTTCTTAAAATAAATCAAATATTTCTACACTATAAACATAAAGTTTTATATTATTCACATGGTGATATCAATATTTATTGAATATCTGTCAAGGATGTCCTGAAATTTTGTGACATTTTCTTCTCTTCATTTAAAAAGTTTGCCATCTAATGTTTCTATGATAATGACAGATATTTGAGACATGTGGATACCAAAATGTGAAGAAAGTTAAATTATATGTTCCTACTGGACCAATATTTGATTTAACTTTAAAGAAAAAAAGTTTTAAATATAAATTGCAGAAACACTTACCTTTTTTGGTACTCTCTTCACTCCCACCCGGGTTATGGTCAGTATTTTCATGAGCTTTATAACAAAATACTTTTTATTTGGACAAAGAAAATCAAAATTTTATTCAAAAGATGAGTTGTTTCTTGAATATTTGTCATGTGCATTATGGAATTTGAATAGGACTTTTTTCTCTTCATTAAGACATTTTATGCTCATGACCGGTTGAGAATCCTACTTGTATACAATTAAACTAAGCTTTTATAATGAAATAACATTTAATTTAATATTAATACCCTAAGAAAAAAAATCCAGACTTAGCTCGAGTTTCCTTCAAGCCTGCAACAAAGGAACCGCCTTCCCAAAAGTAAAAACCATCACACTTCAATATTAATCATGTAAAGGAGCCTCTCTGTCTATTCAAAACAACATATAAAAAAAGGTTCAAAAATTTAAAATAATCTGTCGTGTTCATAACAAATTACAACTTTTTTTTGGAAAGATTAATTTTGTTTCTTATATTCTTCCTCTTAAACAAAGAACAACTTATCCCTAAAAACCATTGCCGTAATTAGCACATAGGCATATAATCCAAACAGATATTTAGACGTGGTGCAAAAAATATGTAGTTCACGCTTTGAAATAACCCACCACCAATTAAAAATTGAATACAGCTGCACCTCACCACTTCATTAGACGTATCCCTTTAGAACTGGCATTCAAATAAAAGGAGAGAGAATGGGTCATTCTTGGGAAAAAAACAGGGTGACCTCATGATTTAAAAAGTAAGGTATGTGCACCAAATAAGGCCATGTACCTTTAAGGCTAACTAATAGTTTCTGAAGAGCTGCCAAATAATTACACTAGAGGGCAGCACCTCCTTGATCACAATGCTCTGTTGAGTGTTATGATATATCAAACATTGTTTGGTCCTCAGAGTCAGTGCAGAGTGGAAGAAAGTTTCGTAGCCTGAGCTAATTTGGCTAACACTATCACGTGGTATGTACATTTTTGTTAATAGATCCGTGTGTATTTTCTGAAAATATAATTTGTTAAGTACATTTTTTAAAGCGTATTTAATCTATTTTCAAAACCTAAATACAGTTTTAAAATATGACTTCAGTTATGGTTTTTATAGGTAAAAAATGAAAAAAAAGCTTATGTAACCCTTTAAGGTGGAGTGCCAGTCAGCACGAGTTTATTGAATTAATTCTGCAGTTTTTATAGCATAAAGAGTTATTTTAATATCTGTTATGAGCATAGTGTAATTTGGTGACACACTTATTAAATAAAGAGAAAATGTCACAGTATTCCAGAACATCCTTGGAAAATATTCAAGAACAGCTGTTGAGATTAGCATGTGCAGAAAACTAAATTCTGTGTTTCTATAGAAAAAAATATTTGATTTATTATGGCCAAAATATGTTTATGCTATAGAAACCTCAAAAATACTGCCCTTAGCTTACGCTCACTAGCACCAACCTTAAAGCCAATGGTTGTCCTTATTAGGTAGGACCATAAATGATTTGTTTTAACATTCTTTATTTAGTTTTGTTTTATTTATTGTGGGTTCTCAGATTCTACAAATGATGCCAAAAAAAAGACGTCTGTTGAATGAATAGCAGTTTGTGTTGGAATCGCAAAACAAGACCAAACTATACACTTTTGGTACCCAAAATATAACTATGATTAAGCTAAGATCTATTTTTAAACCTTTTGTTTGATTTAAACTGTGTAAAACATTTTTCAAAAAAGAATAATTTATTCGTATGTTACATTAATTTAAAACTTTATCACTTTTGACCTGTTCCAAAACTAAAAGAACTAAGATCTGGCCTTATTTAGAACTCTTGGTCCTAATTAGGCCAATTTGCCTTTGATAAAAAAAAACCAATAACGAAATTATTAATAACAAATAACTAATGTTCACCTAAAACTTCATATTTTCCTTTTCCCCATGAATCAATTTGTAAGTGAGTTATGTTTAATGTGGAAAAGATAGGTCTATCAACAATCAATTATCAACGAATCAAGTTGTACATTGTATACTTTTCAAGTTAATACATTTAAAACATGGGTCATAAAACGGTTGATCACGATCTAACGGTGGCTCGCGACGGCTTATTCAGAAAATCACATGGAAAACTTATTTTTCATATGGCAAAGTAGCTTATGATTGAAAAGTGCTACCTCCAGTTTATGATACTATGCCTTTTGTTCGGAGGGAAAATTATTCAGTTCTAGTTCACGTTGCACTCCCAAGTGAAAGTTTTGTTCTGCTCTGCCCTACCTAAGGGATACTATTTTCAGTTTCAGGTGGTTTAAAACCTATAAAGAAGTAAGCTCATAGATAAACACCTTGATAACTGCATTCAAATTATAGTAAGATGTTACTCATCAAAATCTTAAATTATTTGGGTGAAAATGAATGCTTCTCAAGCAAGCTACACACCAAGTTATTTTTTTATGTTTCACTATATTTTTTGTTTTGTTTGTTGTACGAAATATAAAAACTGATTTATATTATTTACGTAGCAATTACGTAATAAATACAGATAGTACCCCCTTCCTCTTTTCCCTACACACTCGATTAAACGAGGGTGTGATGCCAAAGCCAATAGCCAATATGCGAAAAGGCAAATCTTTAATCTGGGTAGCTTTCGAACCAATCTTACATTTTGAAAGTAGCTCTAATACACAATGAGTTTGGCGACTCCTGATTTAAACTTAAGTACTCTATATGGAAACATGTATGAAATTCAAGCAGGGAACGAGACTGTATAGAAAACTGGTCCATTCTTTGTATTTTGAGCTCACATATAAATAGTTCCCTCCCATCATGATGTCGACTAACCGACCCCATGGTGTATTGACCAGTGCACCTGGTTACGAGCCTAGGAATCCCGGGTTTAATTCCCGGTTGATAACTTGAATATTTTTCCTGAAAGGGGAATCACACCAACAGACAATTGGTTAATCGATTAATGGTTAATTAGGTTTAATCTAGGTTAAAATATATCCACACCCTCATACTCACTATCACCATCATCTCATCTCATCGGGACATGGAAAGAGCCTCCACGGAAAGGATGTACGATTAGTACATTTGGGCGTCCCCTGGGCAAAGATACATTAGTACCGGCTAATCTCCCCACTACTAGCTTACGAATGATGTAGCCCAGACACGCAATATTATTATTATCATGTTAGCTCAAAATATAAGTCTTATTAAATTTAAAATATATTGGGACTGTGTTTAAAAGAGTATAAAAGTTGTAGAGTAAATCCTGAGATAAATTTGATTTTACTGGTAGATAATATATGAATTTTACTGCATTGTTTATTATTATTATTATTAGCACCGCGTCTTACTACCCGTTCGGGTTATACGCACTTACGCTAAGGTGTAATGGTAGGGTGATTGTGAGATTAAATGAAGGACCTACAGTTTAACGTGGAATCCGAACCACGGTGGAGGCCTGGCATTCCCCACATTCACAAGATGTCTTGTCAGAGGTGAAGGAAGGGTTTGGTAATCAGATAAATCT
>CABFVX010000389.1:288408-307463 GCA_902151425.1 Timema shepardi
ATATATATATATATATATGAAAACAAAATGGTATATGATATAACGTATTTTTTGTATAGAATAGACTACAATAAATATTTAGGAGTTTAAAAAATTTATAAAATCCTATGTTTTAAATATAAATATTATTATTTAGCACTGCGTCTTACTACCCGTTCGGGCTATACGCTAAATATAAATAATATATTTTACAATATATGACAGCTATATGGGTAGTTGAAGATAATTTAGAGAAGATTTTGTCTAAATTATTTGATTTTCATCAAATTAAAAAATATCTTTTTTTTAAATGTCTAGTGTTAAAATAAACTTGTGTAGCTTTGCTAGAACTATGAATTATTTTGTATTAAATATATAAATATATACAAATATATATATACATATATAAATATATATACATATATAAATATATATACATATATAAATATATATACATATATAAATATATATACATATATAAATATATATATACATAAATATAAATATATGTACATAAATATAAATATACATACATATATATAAATATATATACATACATATATATAAATATATATACATATATATATATAAATATACATATATATAAATATACATATATATAAATATATACATATATATTTAAAATCTAGTGTAGATAAAAATTAATAACAAATATATAGATTTTTTGTATTATACATATTTAAAAGCTAATACGAATAAAATAATTACCTCTTTATATTATATGCCTTTTTGTAACAAGTATAAAATAATTGTTTCTTTGATCAATAATTTATAATTGGTTCACTACATTTTTTGAAATTAGTTTTTACTGGTAACATAAAACCGAACCACTTATGGTGACGTCATTGTATGAGAAGTATATAGCTTTAGTAACTTTATTTTATAAATATATATTTAATTTATTAAAAAAGTGAGGAAACAATGTTTCAATTTAATAGCAATATAGTTAAATAATTGAGGTAAAGCTTCGTTAAAAATTTAAAACAAGATGTATCATTACCTTAATCATATTCGTAAGCTTCTTTGTCAAACAAACTATTTTTAATAAATAACAGTCAAAGATAATAAATGTGTACTTATTTAAATATGCAATCGTTTCTTAAAACCTTCAACTATATTATCTTTATTTGAAGTTACTTACGGTATATTTTGATAGCCGGTTAACTAGTAAGAGTTGACTTTCCCGCAAATACGTTTTATATTAACAGGAAATTTCGTATTTGTACGAGAGAACGTTTGACTACAAAAGTGGACTTGAAGATGAAAGGTGTTTGCTTTGGTTAGGAAAATTAGAAATTTTGTGCGTCAGAGAATAGCCAGTTTTATTAACATTTAAAAATTGTAGTGGAATACAAATTAAATTTAATTTAAATGTTTCAACTTTGAATTGTTATAAGAAAATTTGATAACGAAACTTTTTCTGTGTTTTAAACACTTTAAAAAGCTTTTCTTATTTTATTCTATTTTAATGAATGTAAATTAAATATAATAACTTTTCATAGCCAAATGATATAAAAATACGGTACTTCTCAAGTAATTTATATGCTATCAAAGAGCCACTTTTTTAAGCCCTTAATTTAAACAAGTAGAATAATTTGAAAATAATTGTCGGACAATGTTTTATTAAACATTACATTAAGAATACTAGTTAGGGGCAGACCTAAGTGGCCTTGGAGTAAAGTGCTAGCCTCAGGTCCCGATGTTCGTGGGTTCAATAGCAGCCGAGGTTGACAGATTCTCTTGAGCGATAAAAACCCTTAGCACAACTATTTTGGAGGAGGATGTAAAACAACTGTGGCATGTAAAAGAAACCTGAAAAGTAAGTGAAGATACCTTTCCCTGCGAAAGTGATATGCACTTTAGCGCTCGCTCATAGAAATTATCGGATGTTGATATAATAAGTCAAATGTGAGGAATTCCAGGCCTCCACCATTGTTCGGATTCCACGTTAAACTGTAGGTCCTCCATTTCATCTCACAATCACCCTACCATTAACATTAGCGTAAGTGCGTATAACCCGAACGGGTAGTAAGTCGCGTTGCTAATAATAATAATAATAATAATGATATAATAAGTCGGTTCAGAAAGTGCGTGTTAAATACCTCAAGTAAATAAATAAAAAAATCGAATTATAGGTGTAAAAGTAACATTCGATTTTGTCTATAATTAAAAATTATTCCACATTTTAAAAACCTATTCAGCTCCAATCAGATAACCTAAAAATTCCAAAATAAGACGAATGACCGAAATACCATATAACATTTTTTTTTGTTTTATATGTAAATATATTATGACAATTTGCAAACATTTGCTCACTACATACGTAAAACCAATATTTCAATTACTTGTACACATTTATTAGCATCAACCGTGAGTGGATTTAACTGATGTATAATAGTATCTTTCAATTAGATCATGTTGACCTCGGTAGTCTTGACGTTAAGTGCTTGCCTCCGGACCTGATGTTCGTGGGTCTAAACCCACCTGGGAGGGACGGATTTTTACAAAGCAATAACAATTCGTAGCGCAATTAAATTGTAACTCCCATGCCAATTTAGGCATGTAAGGAACCCTGGAAGGTATGTGAAAATACTTTTAGCAGGGAAATTGGTGGGCTCTTTTACACTCGCTCGTAGAAATTCCTATGTGCTGATTCAATTAGTCGGTTCAGAAAGTGCACGTTAAATATCTCAAATAAACAAAAAAATGAAAGACTAGCCCATACTTTAAGGCTAGGTCGTGAAAGAATGCATACAAATTTTTGACTCAAGGGCTTAGCAACCAAAGATCAGTGAGTAAAAGACGAGAATTCCATGGCTTAGGTACCAGCCATACATAAAACCACTTAGGACATCTTGATTAAATAATAGTTTATTTTATAGATATAGCCCTTGCATATATAAGGAGAAATAACTTTTTTTTAGCACTGCGTCTTATTAATCGTTGGGGTTATACGCTTATGTACCAATTAAGGTAATGGTTTTAGGAATATTATATTTATAGGAAGTGTACCCAAATTTAAATGCAGAGAAACAAGAAAACCATTTGAAAACCATTTAAGGGAAAGCACCCTCAGTAAACCTTACCGAGATTCGAACCTTGATCTCCCCGTCTTCAGCAGTGTAGTTTTCTGTGAAAGTAGTGCGTTAGACCACGCAGCCAACGAAGCGGCTAAAAAATTGATGTTACTTGTTCTTAATGAGTATTTAATTTTAAAACAATGAGGTATAGGGATTATAAAGATCGAGGTTGGACGATCAACAAGATAAACCTTCACTTGTTGTCTCAATGTTCAAGGCGTCACTCCCACTATAAAATCAGAGAAACCATATGGTTAAATTAATGTGTATGTAGCTAAACCAAGGATGGGAAACTTGCGTCATTTTGGTCGTATGTGGCCTTTTGAGGTGCTCGGTGGATCTTTTTCACATATTCTGTCCATTATCTCTTTTCATCGTTTATAAATTATACATTCTATAACTCAAATTGTGTTCCTAAATTATAATATAGTAAAATGAAGTGTTTTATTAACTGTTGAGATCTTAGTTTGTAGAGCTACAATCTTGAGTAATTTTTTATTATATTTTATAATCCTTATTACATGATGTTATATATTTAGAGCATGCCTGCACAACACATATCTACAGATAAATATTAAAATCAACTGAGATCCATGGAAAACAAGCTCGAGAAAGTGGGAAAAATCTTTCTTTCAAAAAGTCCAATTTTGTAAAATAGCTATACTTTTTTTTAATAAATGTTCCTCTATGAATATATATATATTCAAGGAGGACTAAGTTCGGATATATATATATATACAAAATTAATCAAGGAGGACTAATTTATATATATATATATATATACACACACACACACACACACACACAAAATTAGTCCTCCTTGATTAAAAAGGAAAACAAGTAGAATAAAAACGGTTTGCTTATTTATGTGTTTCTAAAAAGACATATATTAAAGTAAAGTTCATATTTATATTTTTGGCAAAACTTACTGTATAATTATGAAATGTGCGGCCTTATTAGGAATCCGTTTAAAGACACGAGGCCATCCAATATTAAAAGGTTCCCAACCCCTCAAATAAACTAATTATCAAATAACACGCTTTTTTTTATTGTATTCCGTCCAACTTCCTATCCTCGCTATTTACATTTAAACTCTTCCTTCGCCTCTGACAAGGCGTCTATTAATCACAATTTGTGAATGTGTGGAATGGCAGGCCTCCACCGTGGTTCGGATTCCACGTTAAACGGTTGTTCCTCCATTTTATCTCACAATCACCCTACCATTACACGTAAGTGCGTACAACCCGAACGGGTCATAAGACGCGGTGCTAGTAATAAAATAATAATTTACATTTAATTACATTAGTTAGGTAATAATAATAATGGTATACTTAGAGGAAATGTATTCACATTGCCATAAGGAATAGAGATAAGCAATTTATTAGAATACACGCTTACTTGGATTCAAATACCAACGTACTGTACCTTTCACCAACAAACCAGATTAAATGAAGATGGCGTTTATTACACATGTTAATCGATGCACGTAGTATAAAATAAATCTAATATTAATGTTAGTTTTAAGTTAAAGTATTACGACCGATGAAATGTTTGGTTTTCAATTTAGAAAAAAAAAATGTATTCCATTTGTAACTTACTGAATTATAGCATAAAACCACTCCAAGATGCTTAGCGTATTTAATAGATTAATACGTGTGTAAGATTAATAAATATTTTGTTAATAATTTTAAATAGATATTTATTTAAGCTGTGATAAAATGTCACTTATTACCCTTATAACATTATCCAAATAGCTTTTAACGGCAGCTAATATTAATAATTTACCACATTTGTTAAGAAATTTCCTCAAACACAAATATTATTTCAGAAACTATTCTAGCTATTTAATCCCCCCTCACACACACTTTTCCCGCCCCCAAAAATTAAACAATAAAACTTTCCTTTGATTGAAACCCCATGTAAGACACCTTTCCACTGCATCCATCCAAGATTAGAAATCCGAATTTCCCTTTTAATGATAACAAAGCACAATTAAATGAAAAAAATGTATCACCAAGTGCAAATATAATTTAAATCCTTAAGCCTAAACCACTCTACCGCCTCTGCGGTTAGGAAAAAGTTTAATACTAACATAATTACACAATTTAAAAAAATAGTAGGCTAAACCCCAAATGTCTGAGCTTAAGAAGAAAGTTTTGCACTAAATGGAGTAAACTTGAAATAAAAATTATACTAAAATCAAAGGTAATAATTATAATAGTGACTAATAAAATATTACCCACCTCGGTGGCGTAGTTGGTTAACGCGCTAGTCGTGTGAGCTCGACTGCTGAGGACGGGGAGATTGAGGTTCGAATCTCAGTTGGGTGAACTGGGGGTGTTTTTCCTAAAAGGTTTTCCAATCTCCCTCCAGGCAAATGCGGGTTCACTTCCTCTAATTCAACCTTCCTAATATCTAATCCATTAACGTAATTAGTACTTAAAGCGTATAACTCTAAGGGGTAGTAAGACGTGGTGCTAAATAATAATAAAAAAATATTAAGTAAAATAAACAAAAACACTAAAAATAAATAATTGTAATTGATCAGCGACTGTTCGTGTAGAGATAATGCTAATAATGTTCTTTGGAGACTAATATTAATGGGCACGCGGACTAAACGTCATGTTCAGGTTCGTTGGTGATTGGATGGCTGGAACGTGAATGAGTCTATCTAACATGTTTTATTTTATCTAAATGATTTCTTACTCTCCCTCCTTGAAAACTCATGTACAGTACATTTCCGTTAAATTTTATCTTCCTCATTCCTACCAATCCTATAATAAATAATGGGTGTGAGTATTAAGAAGAAATTTAAAAAAATATTGAGGTTAGTTACAATATTACTGGATTCTATTTTTAACAAATGAGATTTAATAAACAACAAAAAGTTAAACAAAGTTAAACTTTTCACAGCTGTTAGTATATGACAATACAGAGTGATCCAAAAGTCGTGCAGCCCTGTTTTTACAAGGATATCTCTCGCAGAAGAACATGTAAAATGAACATGTGTATATGTATGGCAACACTGTAATGTTAGTCGGATGATGTGCAGGCCTTGTGACCTTGAGACATACACTAGGTATAGCCAGTTGAGTTACAGTATTTGAAAGTGCAAGATGAACTTTTCACGAGGAGAGCGAATATTCATTTTGGAATATTATTTTCAAACCAACTCGTACATGGAATGCCAACAATCGTTTGCGCGTAGCTTTCCGGAATCACACGTGCTGAATAAATCCACAATATGCCGAATTGATGGCACAAAATATAAGTTTTTTCTTTGGGTTGCGTGATTTTTGGATCACACTGTATTAACGAAGAGATTTCACACTTTCAGCCAATAAGAATATTCTATGAAAAGAGAACTGCTTAAGTTAACCAACCACGTACTCACTACAATTAATAAACTGAAACAATATGAATGATGATTAAGGCATTTGTGTTTTTACTTCAGGAACGTATTGATTGAATACTTCTAAGTCAGAAATACTTATTCTGCTTACGTCCTACGGGTAATCGTCTCAGATATACTAACATTTAGAAGATCTTAGCTAATTGATTGTAAAAATATGTATGAAATTAAGAAATTTTGATCCACAATAAAATTTTAAAAATAAGCCTCTTTCCTACACCTATGAAAAATATTTTGAAGCGTTGTAGTATATAATGCGTAGATCAATCAGATTAAAGTCATTCGACAGTTAAAATTTTAATGGATTTATGTTTAGAGCCCCGTCGACACAATGAGGTCACTATGGAAAATTTTAATGTAGAATTTTAACAAGTGTATGATTATAAGCTACAAATAGTGATTCAATTATTTCAAATCATTTCAGTTTACGAGCTATAAATTTTTTTTTTCTTTTTGTGTACCATTGTTAAGGTAAAGTAAATAATGGATGGGGCTGATATTTAGTATAACTGGGCATTCATGTTAGGTATACAGAATGAAATATTTATAATATTATTAATATAATAAGTATAAGATGCCATTTAATATAAGCTAGCCACACACTAGATTTTTAGCACATTTTTATTTTAATCGATTCATGGATCAAAATTATTTAGGCCTATAAGAATAAAATAAATAAAGCAAAAGCTGGATATTGAATAGTAACAACTTTTCACTTTACCGAGAAAAAAAAAAGGTAAATATAATACAAACCTTACTTTTAAATTCAATTTAAAAAACTTTAATTTCAATCATTTCTGAAAAATAAAGGTTTCAAAAATTGGCTTTGATAATGATTTTTTTTGTGACTCGGAAAATATTTTAACACTAAACATATTTTATTTATAACAGAGAACATTACTTAAGAATTCATGAGGCAAAAGAAAATATTAATAACAAATCACCAATTCATTTAAATAGTAGAAGTAGTACTCATATGAAGAAGAAATAAAAAGATGTAAATTTTATTTCTAATTTACAATGGAAACACGTACCCACATTTTTTTTTAAAGGATAAACTACTTTAAGGATTATAATTGGTTGGAAATATTAAAATAACTATGAAATATGAATGAAGAATCTCATAGCTCTAAATGTTCATCCTTTAATTTCTCACCCATCTTTTTTTTTCCTTCTACGGAACTCTTAATAGAGACAAGAAGGTATCCGGGTTTTATGCTAAAAACCTGGTCATACCACGGTAAATCATTTCTCTGAGTCCCCATGGATAGAGCGAGATCTCGCTTTACTTTAAAGTATAAAATGAAACCACCAAATTCCTTTTTTGGATCCAACAAAAAACTATTCTTTTAATTATTCGAACTTGAATAGTAACAAAAAAAAAGTTACCCCTTGAGAATGATAGAGGTAGAATATTTTATCTTTTCTCTGTAAAAAACGCTACGCGATATAGGTCAAACAAATAAGACATATTTTTTGTTGTTGTTCAAGCGCAATAGAATAATATATTCTACTTACTACACGTGTAACACAAGCCTTTAAAGTCTCTATAGTTGTTGCTAAAATCGCCTAGAAACTTTGAAAATCTATGGTTAATTTATGGTTTTAGCCCAAGTCTTACTACCCGTATGGGCTATACGTATTTGTGATTATCATGCTAATGTGTTAGGGATCAGTAAAGTTGAATAAAGAGGAAGTGTTCTCACATTTGCACAGTAGGAGAGTGGAAAACCATTTCAGTAAAAATCCCCTCATTAAACCCAATTAGGTTTAAAACTCTGACATTCCCTTCATCAGAAGTCTAAGTCTATTGTGAGCGTGACGCCTTAAGCCTGGTTCGGACTTGAACAGAACACTGTTCGTGAAGTGTGTTGGTGGTTTTTTGAACATTGCTTTGTAATAAAATTTGTTAGTGGTTCTGTTCATTCCCGATCCACCAGTTCATGGTTTTTGACCATCATATTAAAGGATGTTGGTGTTTTGGCTAGGAGTAGTTTTGACGTCTCAGATAGGTTTTCCCCGAACATACAGTTATTGGTAGAACAGCAGCTGAATCCCACCTGTATTTTTCTTTTGTAAGTACATATATTGTTTGATGAGTGCAATTTTTTTATGTGTGTGTGTTAAAAACTAATAATACTTTTTTATTTTATCCGATTGTAAAAAAATGGAGTTGTACAAAGATCAGTTACGATGGGTGCATTCGCGTGAAAAAATATTACATTCCCCTAATTCACTGGTACAATTGCACATCTGCCAATAAGCTCGACCTACTGTAACAATTCCTACTTTTTTATAATCTTGTCATCCAACATTGGTAAGGATTTGTTATTTTTATGCTTTTATAATAATGGATAAATAAATATTACTTCGCTGTTACTTGCACATACGTACTTATTCACCACTCATATTAAAGCACAACTGAGCTAAATGGGGAAACAAATGATGTAACCTACCAACTATGGGAACACGTTCTGTTAAAGGTTGGACACTTTAAACACATCTAACATTATTATTATTATTATTATTATTATTATTAGCACCGCGTCTTACTACCCGTTCGGGTTATACGCTTTAAGTACCAATTACGTTAATGGATTAGGAATTGGGAAGGTTGAATTAGAGGAAGTGAACCAGCATTTTCGTGGATGGAGAGTGGAAAACCATTTAGGAAAAACCACCCCCAGTTCACCCGACCGAGATTCAAATCTCGAGCTCTCCGTCCTCAGCAGTCGAGCTCAACACAACTAGCGCGTTAGACAACTACGCCACCGAGGCGGTTTATTATTATAAGACACTTAAGAGTGCAAAATTGATATTTTATTCGCCATATATACACACTTTGTGGGCCTAACACGATGAACCGCTTGATCCCTCTTCGATTAACCCAAAAACAAAAACAAAATGGCTTATATTTGGCACACATCGACCGACATCCCTAAGGAAATCTTAGGATGTGCATTTTGGGCATTCTACTTCTTTTTATTCTACCGCCACTTCTTATTAACCATTCAGGCTATACGCATTTCTACTAATTATTCTAATGTGCCAGGGATGGGAAAGGTTGAGTTTATAGGAAGTGTAACAGGATTTGCGTGAAAAGATCGTGAGAAACTATTTGGAGAATACCACGCTCAGTACATTAGATTGGGAACACACACCGATCTCCCTGTCATTTACTATAGTCTATTGCGAGAGTACCGCATCAGACCATACGTCTAACGAAGAAGGTTGATCTATCTTTACCCTTCCATTATATTCCAAGTTTAACTATTTAAACGCCACGACGATCTATCTGGCTAACTCAAAAACGAGATAAGATAAATGGGGGAAAAAACCTTACTCTATGTACCTTTTGTTTACACTTTAAGGTAGCAGGTTTATCTACTATCGAGCATTGTTATTAATTTTATGGCATGGAGTCGGGAGAATAGTCCGTCAAGGTAAGACTGCTACTAACCATTGAGGGTAAACTAAATGTGCTTAGAGATACTTATGAACGTGAACAAAAATATGATTTTTTTCCTTTTACATATTATTATTATTATTATTATTATTATTATTAACTTACACCTAACACTGCTTAATCATTACCATAGGTATCATAATAACTAATAAAAATAGGAATATTAAACTTGGAATAGGCGTACCTAATTTAATAAACCAAAGGGTATGCTATAGTTTGTGTTTATACTTTTACTTTTATATATANAGAGAGAGAGAGAGAGAGAGAGAGAGAGAGAGAGAGCATAATGAATTCAAGTGATTTTATCCAGTCCAAATACATTTTAGTATGTCTTAAAAATATTGATTATAATAAACTGTCAAATCCGATTTTAGTAAACCTAAACATTCAATCCTCCAGGAATAGCTATCATTGAAAATTGTAATTCTTTGAAAACAAACCTTTATTGCTCTTTCAACTGAAGACATGGATACATTAGTTTTCTACTAGAGTACTTAATTTTTTAGTACATAGAGCAACGGAATAAATGAAATAAGAAGGGTATGAAAGTTTTGATTCAATACAACCATTATACCCCAACCTTCGGGCTACACACCGTGGTTATAGTAAGTAGAGACTGCTAAGCTGCTTCGCTGTACTCTTCCTTTTTCCGAAAAGGCGTGAAGGCGTGTTCAATGGCCACTTTACATAACTGCTTCCAGAATACTGGTTAAGCTACTAGATGTATGGCGTTAGAGGGAGAATACGAGGTATGACTTAAGGAATTGTTACAATTCGTTGGTGACAATATTATTATTAGCACCGCGTCTTATTACTCGTTAGGGTTATACGCACTTACGCTAATGTGTAATGGTAGGGTGATTGTGAAATGAAATGGAGGACATACAGTTTAACGTGGAATCCGAACCACGGTGGAGGCCTGTCATTCCACACCTTCAAAAGTTGTGATTAATACACGTCTTGTCAGAGGTGAAGGAAGGGTTTGGCAATCAGATAAATCTGTGCCGGGACCGAGGATTGAATCCCGGACAGGAATTAAATACTTATCGATATTGAGAATGAAGCTATAACAAATTAAATCTCCCCGANGTGATTAATACACGTCTTGTCAGAGGTGAAGGAAGGGTTTGGCAATCAGATAAATCTGTGCCGGGACCGAGGATTGAATCCCGGACAGGAATTAAATACTTATCGATATTGAGAATGAAGCTATAACAAATTAAATCTCCCCGAATGAAACCACCGCTTAGGCTCTGAAATAAAGTTCTATCAATGAAACCAAGGAGGGTGAAAATGACTAAGACGTGAATGAAGAGAGTGTCCTAAAAGTGTAGGAGTTGTTGAAAGGTGTTAAGTCTGTTCTGAGGCTTATTGAACATATTTACAATGTTGAATCAGGTGTGTAAAAAGCACAGACTCTAGAAAGGGTTATAAAATATATATTGATTACCATATTAGTCAGCAAGCAACATCATATACTAGATGATACAAATATTTATTAATTCATTTAAATATAATTGATTCTCTCTGTAGCCTTTTGTTTTGTTTGTCACTACCGCTCTCACTAAAGATCAAGGAGTAACAAGTTTCTGTTTTAGTCAATTTAGAACATTGTTAAGGTTCATTTTAAGTGAAGTTGACTGTATATTGAGATCTTAACCACTTAAACTCTGCTAGCAGCTGTGGGTGGTTCCAAAACTAAAAATCATTTAAAGGTGATAAGTTTCCTGTAAACTTAGTAAAACCCCAGGATGGGCTTTTCAGATTTTAATATCAAGTATAGCCAGCTTCATATCTCAAACCACATTTTTACTGGATAGTGTATTATAAAATTCAATTAGCAAAGATATTTTTCACTTTAAACAAATGTGTAAGGAAATCCTTAGGGTTTATACCTAAGACTTTTTTTTTTGTACATCCATTGTCAGCCTGAAGCATTATACATTATGACCACAGATTCAGGTAGATAAAAAACCAATACACATAGAGAACGGTAATTTGGCATGAGCCTACGTTCTTACACTAGATTTAGCTTTTGATACCACACATATTTTGAGACTAAAGATACTAAACTGCTTGATCGCTCGTGAGTGCGGATGCCAAACGAAAGACCATTTAAATCTAAAACTTGATATATTTATTTATAGAAATTAACGGATGTGCATCTCAGAGTTTTATTTTTACCTTGATATAACTTATGTTGCGAGTCTTAAGCTTTAGACAGCGTCGAAACCAGCGTTGGTGACTACAAAACCATTAGAACTATAAAACTGAAACTTTGAATACGTACGGTACTAAGGAAAAACTTTTGAGTGTACACTATTGGAACATATTCTTACTACGTTCTATAAGACTACATTAATTTTCTCATATGACCATTGATTTGTGATGTTATTAAAGTATCCTCTCATTATGTGCTGTTTAATTTAGAAATGATTCCCTTTCAATTGACATTCTTCAGCAAGGAGATATTTCAACCTTCAATCCAAAGAAATCCAAAATGCACCACTAACTTTATCCTAGTAGCGATGATCAATTGCAATAAGCTTTATATAATATGTTGTGATCCTCACGTCCTATAACACATTATAGCTAGGGTGGATAGCTAAAAAACCAAGAACCATAGAAAGATGAAACTTTGCATGTATACTTAGAATGAAACCTTAGAGGGTATATTCCTATGCTAGAACTAGCGGACGATACAAAGTGTGGTGTTCATAGTAACACAAAGCTAGATTTTCCTTGACAGTGAAGATAACTTACCATCGATTAGTCACAATATCACAATAGCGCTCAAATCCCTTTCTAGGTTTTATTTTTCTATATTAACAAACACATAATTTTATATATTAACACAATATCTACTGCAAAAATTTCTCGACATTTTACTACAAGTCCAATCATCCAATAAATATCCTTGCGCCGAGCGAACATCAATTAAATTGATTAAACATTTTATTAAATGATAGATCTAATCGTTTTATTTTTGCTTGGGCTATGAAAGAAGAAATACTATATTATTTAATTCAATCTGATTGTGTATTTAATTTAAAATGTACATCTCATTTTGAATCTTGAAAAGAAAAGTTGTAAGAAAATAAAAATGTTAAAATAATAATATTTTTCTCTGCCAAACTTTTTTTTTGTTAAGGAAGATACATTTAAAATGCCGCAGTCCAAAAGAGTGTGGAGACAAAGACTATTCCCATTGCGTTCAACTTTACATTTAACAGTTAAATAAATATAACATCCAATTAAATGTCCCATTTCTTTTTCACTTATTTCTTCATTGTCTGATTAATTTCTTCTTTGTATTTATTTAAAATAAAATTGATTTGAAATAGGCCTATATAAAACCATTTAAAAATATATGATTATTATTCATTTAATTTATTCTTGCGTAAAGTAGGAAGGCATTTATCTTTTCTTTTAATTTATATTTTTCAACCCGCATCGAAGAACTTGCAGACTAAATATCCAGTGTTGCTTGCAAGTGACATGCGAGTTCGGTTTCAAATTCAGCACGGGTGAAGTAATGAGGCTATTTATTGTTTTCTAAATGTTTTCCTACTCTCCTTTCACTCAAACCCGAGTAAATTTCCATTAAATTGTATCTTCCTAATCCTTACATGATTATTGCAGACATAGTTCTTAGTCCTAAAAAAACTATAATAGTGGCCTACCTGAAAGTACGCTGAGAAAAAATACAGAATTATTTTTTAAACTGTGATTTTTAAATACATTAAACGCTGTGTTAATAGACAAGTGGTCAAGGTCATTTAGTTTGGATTGCCAGTGTTAGGGAGTAGGCCTACAAATCCCCGTCGGGTGTACCTGGGTTTGATAGTCTCCCTCTATGTAAATGAAGGTACAATTAATCTAATTTATACCTTCCTAATATTTAGAAAATAGAGTAATTTGTTTATAATCCAAACGGCTGAAAATAAACACACATATATATATATGTATATATATATATATATATATATATATACATATATTTACTGTTTGCTATTACATTATTTAATGCGTAAATAAAAACTATTGACATATTTTGTGGTATAGATGAAAGAAAAGATTATAATTGCTAATTCAAACAGTTTTGTAACTAAATGATGCGTTGCAAATACATATAATGTTTATAATCTATTTATTCTATTTTGTCAATAAAACAGTTTATCATATAGGATAATTTAAACTGTAAATCTTGATAGAACGTTTTCCAAATTCAGTTTAGCTACAGAAAAAATATTATCCAGAATTACATGAAGAGCTTAACACAAAATTGTATATACATATTTAAAACGTGAATCAATTACTTTCCACAATAGTACCTCGAGACCCAACCAATTTTTATGTTAAAACAAATTTTAAAAGCTATAATTGAGAACGTGTCAAAATAGTTTGGATTTCAAAATTATTTAATTGAAAGCTGGAGGGGTGAGAGGGGATTTAAAATTACTATATTCTACTTAGAAAAATTGAATTTCAAAATAACATTTCTAGATTCTAAAAGCAAAATTGACTTTAACATGCTGGCTAGTGAATTTTAGAAATTTAATATGGTCTGGGATTTGAAAAATGTATATCATTACTAGTGAAACATCTATTTTGAATAGATGGTACGGTGCACCACACATACTTTCTCTTGATTTTATTTAAATGATATAGCTACATTCACTAAACACTTTTAAGATTTTTGAAACGAAAATATTCATTGTCAGAAATGCTCCAACAAAAATGCATAAATTACATAATATAAACAATTACAGAAACATTGAGAAATAAGGAATATATCTTCTGAAAGAGCATAACATTCAATTTTACATTTCAAAGACCCGAATAATAATATATATTTTTTTAGAGATCAGAAACTATTGGTTTTACAAAATAATATTTCAAATAAAAGCTTTTCTTTTTATAATAATACTACGGCTTGATAATTAAAAATTAAACCTTAAGTTAGGTTAAGATCCTGATTGGATCCGAACCATCATTTATAATATCACCATCCCCTAATCTCATCGGGATATGGAAATAGTCTTCACGAAAAGAATATGTGGTTGTACATTAGGTCATCCCCTGTGCAACGGTACATTATCACTGGTAATCTTTGAGCAAACTGATTAAAAAATTTGTGTAGCTCAGACATGGCATTAATATTATTTTTATTGAAAATTTGCTCTTTATCATGTAGGCGCTCATATCCCTTCTTGGGCTTCTCGTAATCCAAAATTATCTTTTCTCAATAATTCTTATAAGGCAAGCCCTATAGGTCGTTGTGTCCATCGCGCCAATTCTATATTTGTCGAATTCGACTTCTATCATAAAAGAAAAGCTAAACTCAGAGAGTTATTTAAGGAAATTCCATATCTATAGTTTATCATGTAGATGTTCTGCCTATATTATTTAAACTTACAACATTCTGAATAATTTTTTGCATATAGTTACTGCTTTTAACCACTCTTTAGTTATTTGTTACTATTGCTATTTTTTATTCTTATCATTATTAATTAATATTATTTTGTGTAACTATTCATCATTATATATCATTATTTAGCCATTTTTATCTTATTTTCTCGTGTAAATATATGTATTTGTTAGGTACTTGTGTACTTTTCAGTGCTGACCTGTTATAGGTATTATGACTGTTGGCCAGCACTATAATAAAGGAAATTGAAATTTAATTGAAATTATTAACCAGAAATATCAAAAACTTACTAGCAAATTACATACAATAGATTTTCTCTCTGAATATTGTTAAAATTATAAATATCAATTTTTCAACTATTCAAAGTGGGCTCGTTTTATGTTTTCTATTCTTTTATGGCAAAGAAATATATAAAATTATAAAAGGTAACATTATCATTCCAAATATTAACCAAATCTCAAATACTTTTCAGTTAAAATACTGCCCCCTTTTTATTTACAGTAAAATACTAGAGGTACAATAATACATTGTTTGCCCAAATGGGTGTTGCTTGGCAGAGCTGTATGTAGCAGATATCTTAAATTTGATAGTGGCCAGAAAGTATTCTTACATAATGAATAAATCAATAAGTAGTGTACTTTCCTTGCGTGACATATAGTTCACATGTTTCCAAGTTGCCATAGGGAGACCTTGTTGCTTTACTCAAGCGACCAATCTCAATACGGGTTCTAAACATCTCCAATGGTAAAGAGAACTGATTTATAATTATATCGCGCTGAGACTAATTTGTACCCTACTTAATGTACAATTTTATCTGTACATATAAATGGCATAACGAATGCCTTAAGGAGTCCAGAAAACTGGAATGCATTTTGTTTTATAACACTGCGTCTTACTACCTGTTCAAATTATATGCATTTGTACCAATTATGCTAATGAGTTAAGGATAAGAGAGGTTGAATTTAAAGTATGTATACCCAAATCTGCGTGGAGGTAGAGTGGAAATCCCTTTGCACACCCCACTAGGATTAGAATCCTGATCTCCCTGTCATCGGCAGTCTAGTCTAACATGAGAGTGACTCCTTAGACCATTCGGCCACCCAAACAGGTTGGAATACTTTTAATTTTATATCTAAATTCTGTCACTCATATCGTTGGACTCACGGAAAAAGGTTATAGTCTCGTCTAGTCTGGTTTGCCGGTGATGGAAAGGCCACGGTTCAAAATCCATCCTGGTATACTAAGGGTGGTTCTTCCTCAGTTGTTTCACACTCTACTTACATGAAAATGCATAAACATTTGATCTTGATAAGTGGTACTAATCCAAGGGGGTACGCTAAGATATCCTAGTGGTTACATAGGATAATAAATGTTAGGTAGAATATGTATGAATTACAAGGTGATGGAAAGCAAATTTTCTAAAGGGGTTCTGCTCAAGAGCACCGAAAAAGGGAAATCGTAGGTGTCCAGACTACATAGATGGATACACCCTTCCATATAATATACATAAAGCAAGATGTCTGTGGTTAAAGGTATAGTACAATTTTCTAACAAGCCCCCCCATCACTTAGAAAAAATAAGCTTTCTACGCACTTGGTTCCTCCAAAATATTTTAGAGCACCTCAAGCAAATAAAAGTTTGTTTACCTATGTATGGACCCCTATGGGCAATCGTCAAATTACAGGAGGGTCCGGAAACCCCTAACCCACCTTTCCACACCCTTGATAGCTTGCGTTATGCACCAATAACTTTGGGAGCACAAAGCCGAGTATAAATTATATTATAGGGTACGCGAACAAAAAAAAAAGTTGAATACTACTGCTCAAGGTCATAGCTTCCTAGCCACTACCGATTTAATGTAACTAAAAATGCTCATTTCCCAGAAGGGTAATTAGAAGCAATGCAATTATATTAGTTAAAATTTAAATGAAATAAATGTTTTCAACTAAAATCTAGATATCTGTAAAGGAAATTTTAACTTAACAGACTAGTTAATATCTTTAGTCAAACCAAATTAAATTTTCCTCTGTAGTTGTAAACAAACGAATGTTCTTTTTTCATGAAACTAGCTCATATCGCCTTACCAGAGCTCAAAATAAAAAATCGTTTTGGTTTCACCATCAAGAGTAAGTGAGGAATAAACATGTGAAAAGCTACATTTGGAGCATCATGCTGTATGGAGCGAAACATGGACTCTTAGGAAGAAGGACAAGAAATATACTTAGGAAGCTTTTAAATGTGGTGTTTGAGAATACTTGAGAAGATCAGTTGGACAGAGAGGGTGACAAATGAAGAAGTCCTATGAAGAGTGAGTGAAAAGATAACAATTTTGTATCTGATTCTTCGGTACAAAACAAAGCTGGTTGGACACATCCTTAGGAGGAACTGTCGTCTGCACGACGTCATAGAAGGAAGAGAAAGGAGAGGGAAGGAGCTTAGGAAGGAGGAGTATTCAAATATTATATGGCTTGAAGAAAAGAAGAACATTCTGGTAGCTCATGGAGGAGGCAGAGGACAGGGCACGTTGACGGTCTAAATTCAACGACAAAAGGAATGGACCTGTCGTAATACAGAACACATAATAATACTAATAATAATAAATATCAACACTACACAGTTCGCAGATAGACTAAGTTACATCATAACGGGCATAAAATAAGCCCAGTCTAGAGCTCGCAATGGTAGTCAGACAGACTAGCCCACTAGAATAAACAACTCATACTATAAATAAATGGTATGACACAAACTCACAAACTTTCTCATATTTTGTATTATAGCTTGGAAGAAAATGTTCAAAAATAGGTTCTCATTAAACTATCAACCAACCCAATGGTGTAGTTTTCAGTGCACCTGGCTACGAGCTTAGGTACCTCGGGTTCGATTCCCTGCTGGTACCTTTGGTATTTTTCTATTTAGGGAAATAATTTCAATAGTCACAGCTACTTGGTTAATTAGGATTAAGAATGATTAAAATGCACCCTGGCTTCACAGCTTCATAATAGCTATCATCACATCATCTCATTGTGGGTACGTGTTGTAACAAAGTTCATTTAACCTTTGTTTAATTTTATTTGTTTTAATTGTAAAATTGATTTCTGTTGGTAGGCCTGATTTATTTTGTTATGAAGAGGGCATTTTCCGCTCCTAGCGGACAGTTAAGAATTAATTTATTTTAGACCCTTTGTTAAAATTCAATATTCCTTTTTTCATTTCTCTTGTAATATCTATTTGTAAGCTCTGCACGGTCCATAACTCTATTTAGAATATTATTAAACTATATTATAAACTTAGCTGAACACATACTTACCGGGAGGATTAATTACAATCTAATATTTTCACGTAACATAAGAGGAAGCCAGCAATGTTGCAGACGACAGGATCAAATACCTGGGCCGGTCCTACCTGTGCTTGCGCGGACCGAAAAGAAGTGAAGCCAACGCGCATGACCGACACTCCAACTTGTGTGGATGACTACCCCACCCGCAAGCCCCTCTCCTTCCCAAAGCGACAAATCCTTTCATACGGGGGGAGTGAGCATAATGGCTATATGGTTTGGGTTGATGGATCCCCGCCCGTCCTTGAAATTGGATGTTTTGGCCTAATTCTGACCTTTTGACATTATTTACCTTTCTGTATTCTCTACTTCATCAAACCCATTTTATTTCT
>CABFVX010000390.1:7738-86825 GCA_902151425.1 Timema shepardi
CGTTCGGGTTGTACGCACTTACGCTAATGTGTAATGGTAGGGTGATTGTGAGATGAAATGGAGGACCTACAGTTTAACGTGGAATCCGGACCATGGTGGAGGCCTGGCATTCCCCACATTCACAAGATGTCTTGTCAGAGGTGAAGGAATGGTTTGGTAATCAGATAAATATTTGCCGGGACCGAGGATTGAACCCCGGCCGCCAGCATATAAGTCTTGACACCTTACCCCTAGACCACCAGGTCACCCGATATATATTTAATGTTTCCTTAATTCTCTAAATACATTATGGTGGGAAGGAAATGCAGCGTGAATGGGAGATTCTAGAATCTTTTTGGAGGTACTGACTGGCGAACCCAATGGGAAGAGATTTTTGGGAAGGCCTTGACGCATCTGGGAGCTTAACATTTTTATTAAACTGAAATAGATAGGGTGTAATGAGTTTGAAGATAGGGATAGGGTATAATGAGGTGGAATGGATAGAACTTGCTCAAGATATGGATAGGTGGCGTACTTTTGTAAGTTAGGCAATTAACTTTCACGTTTTTGATGCAATTGAGTAAGTAAGTAATGGGAGAACATCCTTTCTTATAACCTTTCATGTTTTTTAAATAATTAAATAGTTGTCAGAAGAACAAAAATTAACTTTATAATAAGACGTGATGCTAAAATATATATATAAGTATCTTTAATATTTATTCACTCTTTAAGTAAGTGGCTAGTAATTCCTCTACTAGTTTTATTACGATATGCTTGTAAAAATAATATATTTTAAATAATTTTCAACTCGTTGTTTGTATTGAAAGTGCTATACACTTTTGGTGAAACATTTAATTGAAAACAAAAACATTTCGTGCAGCTTAGCTTACTCAAGGAAAATACTGATATATTTTATGAATATACCTGGCTTGAAAACCAATATACATGGAGTGTCACTTCCCTATTAAGATAATTTATGGCACCTGCTTATTAGACATGTGAAATGAATGATAGGCCATATTGGCACATGATCGAAACACTCAAATTTAATTGAATTGTTGATGCAGTGTGTGGCAATATTTGTTTTAGGTACCATAAGGCTGATTTGCCGACATCAAATAAGAATTCTTATCAACACGTTGAAGTGTGCTTTATTTATGTTATTTTATCTCTCACCTTTTTTTTTATCGTTTTATTACATATTGTATGCAAAGCGATAACAAATATTTTGCAACGACAGCTTGCACTTTTTAATATTGGCTTAGGTTAATCTATGATAAGGATGATATATGGATCATTAATATTATAAGCGTTTCGACGTAAAAAAGTGATTTATGTACTAGGAAATAACGTGGAATTTGTAGCGATTTTCGGGAAAACCTTATCTCTGTTAACAAAGAAATAAATTAATGTTATTATATAATGTTGATAGGAATATAACACAAAAAATTTAAGACCATTTTGTGTGTAAGCCATTTCCAATAATTTAATAAAATTATTATTTAAGTATGGCGACAATTTTTTTTTTTTAGCAACGCGTCTTAATATCCGTTTGGGTTATAACCCTTATTTACTAATTACGCTAATGGTTCTAGGTAATACAAGGGTTATATTTATATGAAGTGTATCGGTGTTTGCATTGAGGATGTATGGAAAACGATTTTGGAAAAAACCACCCTCAGTACATCCCACTGAAATTTGAACCTCAATCTCCCATTATCGAGAGTAATTGGTTCAGTCATGCAGCCACCGTGACGTCACAAAAGTCTGACGTTGTAAAATTGTGACTGTTTATTATGACGTCTATTAATATTGCAAGACGCACGGAACATCATATACACTCTTACACTGGTTGTTATGTTTATTAATAACGTTATATTTAGATTTCAAATTGATAAAATATTTAATTACTCACAAAACGATGAACTCACAAATGCACCGCCGCATATTGGTAATTCGTTCCAATAATCTGGTACCATGTAACCGCACTATTTCGGAGGATTAAACATAGCAATTTCTATATATGTTATTAGAAATGTTAAAGTCACACTAGAAGTTATATAAGTATCGAACTAACGATATTGATTTCCAACAATTTTTATATTTTTATTTTCAACAGATCTGCTGTCTCCGACCAAACTTCCGGCCACCATCTCCGTATCGACCGACATTGACTTCCACCGTCTACGACCAAAATTTGCGAACACCATCCCCTTATCGACCACGATTTCCGTATCTATCGATAGATACTCACGCTGTCTCCAAACACAGCCGCCATCTCCGTATCTACTACGATTTGCGTATCGATCGATAATTACTCACGCTGTCTCCAAACACAGCCGCCTTCTCCTTATCGACCACGATTTCCGTATCGATCGATAATTACTCACGACTGTCTCCAAACACAGCCACCATCTCCTTATCGACCGCAATTTCCGTATTGATCGATAATTACTTACGATGTCTCCAAACACAGCCGCCATCTCCTTATCGACCACGATTTCCGTATCGATCGATAATTACTTACGCTGTCTCCAAACATAGCCGCCATCTCCTTATCGACCGCAATTTCCGTATCGATCGATAATTACTCACGCTGTCTCCAAACATAGCCGCCATCTCCTTATCGACCACGATTTCCGTATCGATCGATAATTACTCACGCTGTCTCCAAACATAGCCGCCATCTCCTTATCGACCGCAATTTCAGTATCGATCGATAATTACTCACGCTGTCTCCAAACATAGCCGCCATCTCCGTATCTACTACGATCTCCGTATTGACCGACAAACACTTCCACCGTCTCAAACCCCGGCCACTATCTCTCTATCGACGATGATTTCTGTATCGACAAACGGGTTTCGCTAAAACGGATTTAAAAAAAATTGAAGCAATTGGGTTAGTGACAAAGAAAATACGAGTTCAACTACAATTTCTCTTTATTTAAATCTATTAATTAATGTTAACAAATTCTGTCTTAATCTGCTGTTTACAATATATCGTTTTGATTAATGTTTTCAGATCCTCCTATAGAGTTTATGCTTTGACACCACACTATCCATGAACTCAAAAAACTAAACTAAGTAGAAAAGTTTATTTTTTTTAAAGTTTTATGTACCCTCTCAAAGAAAGTGATTAGTGAAATCCCTAACTAAATTCCCACAAACTTTCATTCACTGTCCTGTAACGCCTGTTATATTAAGACAATGACCAAAATTTCGAGCCGCCATCTCTCTATAGACTACTTACTATACAACGTTATTCAAATATATCGTTTTCTCATTTTATTATTAAAAATTCATGATTTTAAATTAGTTCGAACAATTTGTAACCAAATGTCACTGGAAATGTCAAAAATTAAAAATAAGGGTTATTTCAGGTTATTTCGATAATCGATCGGACAAAAATTATGGAATCAGTATACTATGCACTTAAATAAGGATTTTGTGAAATTTTGACTTCGACTAAATTATATATTGAGGGATATTAAAAATTTAATAAAAACATGTTACTGTTCATAAATAAAGGCTGAAATTTATTATATTATATTTGTGTGAAACTAATTTCTTTTAGTATTAAAAGTGTAAAATGATATTAAAACGGATTCAGATTTGTGGTAGTGACGTCACAAGAGAATTACATTTATTAATTCGTCACAAGAATATGACGTCTACAAATTGAATGAATTAATGTATTCTGTAATTTTTGATTCTATCCCTGGTTGTCAGATGAGCATTAACCATCATTATTCGTCCTGTTTTATCAATGAGGTCATATTTAGATAGACTCTATAAAGTGGTAAACCTATATTTAAAAAAAGTTATATGGCTTATACTTCAAATATATCATTTAAATTAAAGGGGAATTTTATTAGAAATGAAAGATAAATACATATTTTTTACATATCATTATTATTGTTTTTTAAAATACACATGTTTCACAATATATTATTGCTATACATAAAAAAATACAAACATCATCGAACAAATAATGATAGTCCAAATATGATATAGGATCGGAGGGATCGACAAACAATTTGTAGGCGAGGACATGGTTTATGAATACCGATACATTAGGATGAATTAGATATTTTACGTACCGTGTGATATATTGTTCAAGACCGCAATTCAAGGGGACATGGACGGTGTCTCCTTAGAAATAATGCACAATTATTACATTCAAAGTTGCACAGGCAACGGTACATTAGTACTGGCTAATTTTCCCACAAGCTGGGCTACGAGTGATATAACCCAGACATGCATACAAAACAAAATAAAATCTGCCCTAATGTTCAAATATATTATCTTTCCTTGTTTTTGGTATTTTCAAATTAATTTAGTTATATATATATATAGTTATATATATATATATATTTATATTAGTATCAAAAGAATTTATCTAATTTTAAAATAAGTAGTACCTATATGAATAGAAAAACGTTAAACACAATGAGGATATAATTTGTTTGAAAAAAAGGTGGTATTTTCATTGTTTATGTAAATATATGACAAAGCTAGGCAGTGAATATCTCCATAAGAATACCTTATCTATTAAGAAGATTAATTATTATTTAACCACCTTAAATGTATTACTAGATACAAAGTCTGCAAATATCACGTTTATAATAATAAAGGCGTACACACCCAAATGAAGGTTTCATATATTCAATCAAGCTAAATTAAGTTACTGCAGCACACCTGCGTCTTTCCTAGGATATGATTAAACCAATTATTAGGGAAAAATTAGATCATTAGTAAATTGATATTTTAGATAGATATTCTATTGGCTTAAGGGGTTGCCTAAAAATATCGGGGATTTGTGAAATTATGAATAAATTAATCTGTTTCTTATTGTTTCCATTTTGGAAGAAGCACACAGCGTAATATTCTAGAAATTTTTCATTTTTTTTTTCAGATATTTAATGTGCACATTCTGACCAAATTTATGATATCAGTACATGACTTATACACTCACTCAAATGTGTGAACAACCACAACACCCAGACCCTGGCTGTTAATGATTCAATATGAACGGATAATCCCACATTTCAAAGATTATACCTTTGATCGGCCCTGAGGAATTGAAACCGAGACCCTAGGCTGAGTAGACATACATGCTACCAACTGAGCTAAAGTGTCAAACAATATGTATAGAACAGTGTATTAAATGTTCAGAATAAATATTATATTGATTAAATAGGTAATTTATCTGATTTAATTTGTTTCAATACTACTTTTTGATTGATAGCAAAATATTAAATAAATAAAACCATGGGATGATTTAAATCTATAATATATATAAGTATCATACAGTTTCTTAGCTAAGTTAGTAGAATGTCTAACAAAATCAATAATACTAACTAAGGTGTTAGACACAGTTAATAATGTTTATTGCAGTATTGAGACTGCTTGCGTTAGTACAAAAAAATTAAATTATTGGTTTTCACACTAGATAATAAGTTTTGTCATACAAAAATTAATAAAGAGTAGTTTTAATAAACTTAGAATTAAAACGTACTAATATAAACTTATTTAGAATTTATTAATCAATGTAAAAAGAGACGTAGGCTATAAAATTACTCTTACTTAGAATATTTTCAAAATATTTATCGTTTATATATTATTTAGACTTCTTATTTATTCGTGTACCATTTGTTCAGGATATTTGAGAGTTTGTCAGAATTGCTAAAGAGGTAAATCTTTCCCCAAATTTACTAATAGAAAAATTAGAGAATATTTGCTTTATAACTTTTTCGAGGTATTTGGCGTGTACTTTCTGAACTGACTGAATGTATCAGAACACGACTTATAAACTAAATTAGATATTAAACTGACACAAGATCATGTCCCAAGCCATTAATTTATCATTTTGAAAGTGGAAACACGAATTTCGTCAATGATTAAATGTTTTGTCTTGTCAGAAATTTAACCCGGAACCTTTAGCTCTGTAGACAAACAAGCTTCTGGCTGAACTATGTTATCGGAGTTGCTTTAGAAAAATATAGGATCTAACTCAGCTGAATCTAACGGTTGTTACTGAGTTATTTCTGAGAGTTTTTTAAACCACTAGTAGCTTAATGTAGAGTCAATTGGTGACCTGGCGGTCTAAGGGTAAGGTGTCAGACTTCTGTGCTGGCGGCCGGGGTTCAATCCTCGGTCCCGGCACAGATTTATCTGATTACCAAACCCTTCCTTCACCTCTGACAAGACATCTTGTGAATGTGAGGAATGCCAGGCCTCCACCGTGGTTCGGATTCCACGTTAAACTGTAGGTCCTCCATTTCATCTCACAATCACCCTACCATTACACATTAGCGTAAGTGCGTATAACCCGAACGGTTAGTAAGACGCGGTGCTAATAATAATAATAATAATAATAATAATAATAATAATAGAGGCAATTATATCTTAATTGTACCTTTTTATACTCCTGTGAGTAGGACGTCAACCCATCTTGAGTGTCTTGCACTTTCTAAGACCATCATTAATTTTGAAACCACTGCGAGTCGTTTTAATTATTGTACTTAACCTGAATTTTACAAATTACAAAGACCGCCTCATTACAACATGCCTATTGTTAACAGATCATTAGGCCTAGGAATTATTTGTGAAAGGGTTTAATGTAGTCGAACAAGAGTGTAAAGGAGATTGGTTTGAACCAGTCGGTGCTGACAAGCGTTCTTATAATAATGATTTCAATTTTTTTAAATATAATATTCTAGAGCTTAATGTATAGTACCAGGCATACAGTCCTAGTAAGTTTGTGAGCCAAATATTTATTTATATTTGTAGGTTTCTTATGTATTGTAGGTAATATCACTAAATATAAATTAAGTAAATCATCCAGTTTAATCCAACTTAGTACCAGATAATGTGATATTAAAAGAAAAAGAAACCTTCTCACCACATTGAATAAAACTAATCAAGTATTTAAAAAAAAAATTGGGCAATAGGTTTGACCAAAAATGTCTTGGTCCTCGTTTCCGAATCCCAAAATGTTATTGATTGGTTGATGATAGTTTACCAGTCTCAATACAAGAAGTAAGTAAGAAAGCCAATACCTGTGCTATACATCATAACTTGGTTAATCTATAATCTGTATTTCCATATATTTATTTTTAAGTTAAATACTTGGAAATTCCAAAAGTTCACACTCATTTGGTCGCTTTTTACTTTCTCACTATCTTACTGGTATAGAAAGTATTGTGCTCGTTAAAAAATCGAGCTAGAAATTTTGATGAATGTCGACGTTTCATGATACCCCGAATCCATAAAAGTTGATATTTACTTTCTGTCTGTCTGTCCGTCTGTCTGCCCGTTTGTATTTCTGTACCTCGGACTACAGTCTTAACTATTTTACCGATCTGGCTAAAACTTGGTATCTAAAGTTTTTATAGGGCTACCCCAAGGGGTTTTTGGAGTTGGATCAAAAATTAAGGGTAATTTACTGGAGAGAAAAAAAAGAGAATAAATCGATTTTCTCAAAATCGGCTGTAGCGAATTTGATTTAGTTTCATTTCAAAACCTTTATAAATATTCCAAACAAAATGACCACTCTCAATATTTCTGCAAAATGACTTTAAGGGTTCCGTTCTTATGCGTAAATTCTATTTTTATGTAATATCTACGAAACTATTTGAGATGTGAAATTACATATTATTTCAAATATGTAGGCCTATTTATAATACAAATCTTTTATTCGAAACATATTTTTATAAACCAGTAACTTTCAAGCTATACGCAACTATATATGTTAAATTTTCGAACAATATAGGTAAAGTATTGAGACCGTTAAAAAAATCTAACTCGAAATGTTGATGAATGTCGACGTCTCATGAAGCTTCCGAACCATAACAAGTGGTTTTTGTGATTGCATGTGTTGGTTTAACCCTAAAATTAAAAATGGATTAATAAAAAATGAAAAGAGAAAAAATTGATTTTCTCAAAATTGGCAATAACGATTTTGATTAAAATTCGTACTTAGGCGTTGATTAAGATTATAAATAAAATGGCTTTTCATTTTACTGAGAAACTGACTTTTAGGTTACTTTACAGAAGCGGTCATTTCCGTATCTCCGCAACTATTTGAGATACTAAAAAACTTATCTAAGCAAAATTGTCATACTATTAAAAAAAACTTTTATTCAAAAATATTTTTATAAAACCAATAGTTTCTGAGATATTGGTAAATATATTAATACAATTTTGTGCGCTTTAGTTGTAAAGAGACTCCACTGCCTTATAGTAATAAAATACAAGCAATTATCTCATAAAGTTTATGTTAATTTTCCTTAAACCTTCTAGGAGAAATGTTTGTACAACAATGAATGATCTATCTCCTTCATTTTAGACTAAATAGTCAATATTTACATTTTTTATTGGTCAAAATTTATAAATGAGGAATTTAATAGCAATGCGATGACCTGAAGATGTGCAACAACTAATACAATGTTAAAAATTTAACCAGAAGTCAAAATTTTAATACGAAGTGTTGTCCCTTGAGGAATCAATATCGATCCTTTTTATTGATTCAAACCTACACATGAAGACATTATTTATTTAAAAATAAAATCATAAAATCTAAAATTGGGATTAGAAGAATTTTTTACGTACAAGTAAAGTGCAATTTATGCTTGGGTTTGCTAGTGTATATCATTTCGTTTCACATATATTACGAGATTTGAGTAAATATCTCCATTTTTAAACAATAGAGCGAGAAAGTCCGTGTGGAGTTCCGTACCATTTACTTTAGGTCTAGTTCTAGAAAGGTATTTTTGATGAAAATTCAGACTTTGGGCTACTCAACTGAAATGAATTTCAATCTAATTGTATGATAATAGACAGAGTGGATGAATGTTATGGGGCATATTTATTGCAACTTTCGAACTGTAGAGTATTTTCAAACTCTATAAAACTAACATAAAGCTGCACAGGGAAAATATTTTTTTACTCCAAGATGAAATTCGACCAATTTAAATTTTTTTTAAACAGGTATAATACTTCTCATTCGTAGAATATAAAATCTTACAAAGGTTAAAACAGAAATTTAAGAAGTATAACTCGTTTATTTACCCACATAGGTGCAAGTGAACTTGGAGAATATATCAGAAATTAATTGAATTATATTGAATTTTAGGGTTAATAATTTGAAATATTAAAACTTAATCCATAAAATTAGCAAAACAAATACTATAACTGCACTTAAAAAAAAAAAAAAAAATTGGTCCAGGAATGTAAAATATTTAAAAAATATATACATTCGTCTAACCAGTAATGACAAAATTCAATAAACACATAGTATCCAGTATATATCTCAAATTTAGTCAGGCCACGAATTATTAAGTGTCCAATATAATGTAGGGCACACAGATTATAGGCTACCCCTAAGGGAAAGCTTTGAAATCCAAAGGGGTTGGGAAATGATCATCACCCCATAAATATGAGAGGGATTTTCACGTAAAATGTTATTAAAGTTGAACATTGTTACCTCTATTATGGTTATATCCCTTTTACTTGCAAGAAAATAAGATTGAAACGTTATAAAACGACGTGTATGTAATAAAGTTTTCACAGTAAAGTACCAAATACCATCCATTGATTTGTTAAGTGAATGTTTACCAAGCTATATTCAATGTCAATGTGGATGAATTATAGTAAGCTATATATATATATATATATATAATATATAATATATTTAATATATTTAAAATATATTTTTTCTTGTTTTTAATAGTTTTACAATTTTTCAATGATAAGTTATTTAGAATCTCATATAGTTGCGGAGATATAGAAACTTCCGCTTATGAAAAATACCCTAAAAGCTATTTTCATAGGAAAATGAAAATAGCCATTTTATTTATTACTTAAATCAACGCATTGATCCAAATTTTAATAAAAATCGGTATAGCCGATTTTGAGAAAAGCATTATTTTATCTTTTAGCCCTTTAGAAAACTACTCTTAATTTTAGGGTCAGACTGACACACAGTCAGACGAAATTGTAAAAACCACTTTTTAGGTTTTATGGGTTCATGAAAAGTCGAAATCCATCAACATCTCTGTTTAGATATTTTTACTGCTGAACTTTAGTGTTCGAAAACTCAAAAATTATATAAATTTGCATATAGCTTGAAACTTATTGGTTTTATAATAATTTGTTTCAAATAAAAGATTGTATTATAAATAGACCTACATATTTTCAATGACAAGTAATTTCATATTTCAAAGAGTTACGGAGATAAAATAAAAAATAATAGAATTTACACCACAGACCGGAACCGTTAAAGTCATTTTGACGAATAGTTGAGAGTAGACATTTTATTTTTAATATAGATGAATGTTAAGAAATGAACTTTAACCAAAATTGTAAGAGCTGATTTTGATAAAATCGATCTTTCTCTTTTCGCCCTTCAGTAAATTTCCCTTAATTTTAGGGTTAGATATCCAATTCGCAAAAAATAAAAAACCTTAGGGTAACGTTATTAAAACCCTAGATATCAAGTTTTATCCCATTCAGTAAATTAGCTTAGGTTCTACTCCGGGTTATGGAAAGACATACGGACAGACGGACAGACAGACAGATAGACCAACGGAAATTCAAAAACAAATTTTTCGGATTCGAGAGATCATGAAACGTCGAAATTCATCAAAAGCTCGAGTTTGATCTATTTGACGATCACAATACTTTCTTTACCTGCGAGATGACGAGAAAGTAAAAAGATTCCTTGCACCTGATTGAGTGTCATTTTAAAGGCCAATGGAATAATAGTCAGGCACAGTATCTATTATTCAAACTCAGCTAAATATTTTAATACTTTTACACAACACATTAATAGTTTAACAATTTATTATATTTTTTAAATTTATAGAGCACACACACTCATGTTTGATGGTAACCTTACGTTTGGTTTCATGCGTATTCGATAAAAATATTAATGTAAGGCTTACTGAAATTTAAAAATTATAGCATAAAACTAAATACTTTAAGATTCATTCATGTACTAATACTTAAGATTTGCAATTTTCGATCTTCTAATAATAATATTATTATAATTATTATCATTATTACCGCGTCTTACTACCCGTTCGGGTTATACGCACTTACGCTAATGTGTAATGGTAGGGTGATTGTGATATGAAATGGAGGACCTACAGTTTAACGTGGAATCCAAACCACGGTGGAGGCCTGGGATTCCTCATTTCACAATATGTCTTGTCAGAGGTGAAGGAAGGGTTTGGTAATCAGATAAATCTTTGCCGGGACCGAGGATTGAACCCCGGCCGCCAGCACAGAAGTCTGACACCTTACCTCTAGACCACCAGGTCTCCCGATCTTCTAATAGTTTGATATTGTGCACAAATTGACACTTATTTGTAGATATACCTATATGGATAGAGGTTCTATCAATATTGTCTTGTTTATTTTTATAAAAACACAAATACATATAATTATAATATATAGTTATATTTTAGTTAATGAACTATACACCATACATTTGAATTGCTTACATTTTTGTTATTTACATCAAATTAACATAATAACATAATAAATAATAACACAAGTATCACAGATGAAATTACAATTTATAAACTATACATATACATATAAATAAGTAATATTTTATAAGTGGTGCGGGTAAATGGAAATGATTATATACATTTTACTATTCACAATTTTGATTACTAGGTGCATCTCATGTGACATTTATATTCAACCAAATGGCCATGATAATATCGCTACCTGTATTTTAAAGACAAATAATATCACACCATTTAACCAGACACTGTATTCTACTCTGTGATGCATGTGTAATATGTTAGAAAATTTCCTAAATTAATGTGGTGGTAAATATCTTATTTGTAGTTCCTATACATACATTATGTTTGCTGAGAATTAAAAAAGTTTAAATTCTAAAATGTTTAATACTTATTATTAGTTAAGTATCTAAGTTTTCTTGAGTATTTATAAGTTTAAGTGTAATACAATGATTTTAGTTCAAATTTAGACGTGTGTAAATTTTATATGGAAGTGTATTCTGCATTGTGCAAAAAGCATTTTTTCTTATTGACGATAAAAAGGCTTTACTCGTCGTTACCTGTGTTCTAAAATAACTTTTAGATGCACCCAATTCTATAAAATGTATTGTGGTGTGTTTCCTGATCCTATTTCTCACAGAGCTTCACAAAACACCCATGATATAACTATCTTTTAATCACACTTGTAACCAACAACATCTCTTAAACAAACAACGTAGCAATTCCTTTGTATTTGATGTCATAAATCAGTAGTTTTAGTTTATTGTAAAAACTTCTAATGGTGTGTTAACCAGAATAAGTAGTTGTCACCATCGGAGACAATAGTATCATCCACACCTAAAAGAAAATAAATCCAGATTTATGTGGACACCATATCAAATAACTTCATATTCCTCCCTCCCCCCTCAATTTATTATATTAAAAATGTTACCTGAAATACCTATTTCGTCTCAAATCTATTATTATTATTATTATTATTATTATTATTATTATTATTATATGACAGTAATACCATCTTAAATTTAAGATACAACGGGGATGAATTGGACATGTAAATTCTGTATTTTCTTACAGTTATTTTATCAGATAAAATGAGAATAGTTTAAAATTTTAAGTAGATAAAGACTGATATTTTATGTTCTAATACCATTTATTTATGAAATCTTAAGAATAACTTACATATTTAAAAGTAAATTAATACGTAACTAAACACATTATTTTTTTTAACTCAAACTAATAAATATTTTAATGTACAGCGCTTATAATGTTTTAAAAATATATCTAAGTTATATTTAAAAACCAAATACAGCTGATTAATTAAAACTGTTACCAACAATGAACATATCGATGGGCTACAAACTGATATCCATCTATGAGTATTGAAAAGTACTAGTTTTAATCCACTACTGTTTCCTGCATGAGACCTAGGCTAGTTTATTTTTCAAGTTATATATCTTCCATTAAAGGCTTGCTAGGCCTGTCGTAGCTTAATATTCCTTTTAATCTAACTCAAGACTAGGACAGGCACAATACCCAGTCCCCAACAATTAATTATTCACTGCGAAAAATACTAAACCAACTTTTTGCCAATGATACATTTTTCGGCCATAAAGGGAATCTCACCGAAGGCTCTTAGCTCAGTATATAAACACGTTACGTACTGAGTTAAGGTGTCGGATCCATTTCATCTATTAAGATCAATTATAAAATATGAATATTGATTAGTTTATAAATGATGTACTTTATAAAAGAGCGTACCTGTTGCCAAGAGGTAGTTTACGGCTGGAGTATTGTCTAGGTCAGGATAAGTATCAAGTTTATACAGGTACCAGTAAACACGGTCTGGACCAATCACACTTTCTATACCATTAATAGATGTCACAGTATGGCGATTTGGCACAGTCTCTGTTGCATGGAATCTGAATCATGTAAAGAAATTAATTGACTAAGAAGTTAATTTGTAAATCCACACTCACTCTAGATATAATGGTTAATTATTCTTCATCCTACCCCCTACTTTGCTATTCACTAAATGTGAAAATATAGCTCACTGCTAATTTTTTGGATAAGGACAACTTTGGGATCAATCCAATTAATAGCTTCAAACGTTGTGTTATGATTGGCAGATCATAAAAATAACTTTTAGTTCTCAGCTGCTGATAAAAAATATAATGCTCTAATAAAATATTGATCCCTCCCGTCTTTCAATTCAATCAAGTGAACCTGCAAAAGACGCCAAAAATATTTTATATTTTACATGTTTCAAAAAAAATAAGATATTAATTTATAGGTAACATCAAAGTAAGAATAGTGTTAGCATCTAAATTATAATTTACATACTAGTTCGTGTCCCAAATATGTAAATATAGTAGCATCAGGGGACCAATAATTTGAAATTTTTCAATGAACATGAGTCCAATAATACCGGTTCATTTTGGCACAACCCTCACAATGTTTAAATATCTAATTTCATTGCTATAACACATAGAATATTATCGGCACGATGTTATAAATAAATTGTTATTGTATAAAACATCTTTCATTTACCCTGATTTGCAAAATGGCATTAGGTATTTAATAAAAAATTAGGTTTCAAAACTTGGTAATAATTACCAAAAAAAGTTTTAAATGTGGTTTATGGGTAAACGAATGATTATTTAACCTCCCCCCCCCCAGGGATTTCAAACTTTAAATGGTCTTGGATTGTTAAAAGTTTGTTACCTAAGACTTAGACATTTAACTCTCTATAAATTATTAACTAAGTCTTCATCAACCTATGTTACTCAATCCTTTTCAAATTTGTTTGGTTCCCTGAGTGGTCTCGATGAATATTACAACATTGTTTGAAAATATTATAAATATATATAAAGTTTGATTGTTGCACAAAATATGACAATCAAAGAAATCGATCATTCAATTACATGAGAATTCTAACAATCATCCACAAATATTAAAATAGTTTTTATTTGCTCAACATACAGACTAGTTTAGTAGTTGCAGACATCAGTATGAAGATAATCTCTTCTAATCTAATAAAAAGGCTTTGCTTCTTATCGCTCATGGAGATAATATTTAATCTTCCAAAATCTGTATCATTAAAGTTATTTCAAACTGCCAATTTTTTTGTATTAATAAAGGAATCTTAATGAAATACACAACGTATACTTTTTTTATTTTAAATATTACCACCATCAACTAAAGTTTTATTCATAAAAATTGTCAATGGCTCTATTGAATACCATACACAAATTTGACAATCACTTTTGGCAAACGTATCAATAAACTTACGTGAAATTATCATGTTGTTTAGCTGCTTTGATGACAACTTCATAGAATGAGGAGTTTTCCTGTAACGTAACCAGTGTATTTATTCCTGAAATGGTCACGTTATCTACGCTAGGGAACCATACGGTGTAATTCACAGTGATGTGTTCTAGACACACAAAAAAAAAATACAAAGTATTATGATAGGAACACCTAATGTTGTATTCATATATAATTTTGAGTAACTTTAGAAAGTTAATCAATAATCCATTATATAGTCTTGAATTTTTACCACATGTATGATGTTCGTCTATAAATTATCTATAAACATATTCGATATTTATGTATTAGCAATATAGTTTAATCTCTTATAAACTATACATAGGTGCAAGAATTTTTTTAACGATATTATCAATTGTAAAGAAACAAGAATATGAACTTGGCCTTAGTCAAATTAACCAATTATATGTTTAGTACATATATTTTTAGAATTGTATTCCAACTTAAAATAAATTTCAAGACAAACGCTACAAAAATACAAGAGCTATTCTACCCCTAAGCGTAAAGCTATCAATCTATTCATTTTGGACCTATATAAAAATTTAATTTTAGATCTCTAGCCCATCATTAATAATGAGTATTATTGAGATGATGATAAGAAAAGGTTAACATTTATATATAAAGTTTTTATAACTGCACATGATAAAGATAAGCCTACCAAAAAATACCCACGGAGGTAATAGTGTTGATGTTTGTATTAAACTGTTGACACTCCCTCGCCCAAAATGTCAGTCTCTAATCCTAACCGGTTGCAATGGAAAATTTAGTCGTAGTTAGAGCTTTGATCTATTCCTCCATACCAATGCCAGTCATGAATCAATTACTTACATATTGAGTTATCCTTTAAGTTAAGGGCGATAATAGTTATTTAAGCAATTTAAATTATTTTTTTTAGCAAATTAATTAGAGATGTGTCGAATCCACTATTTCTCGAATCCGAATCTACATTGTATTTTCGAATCTAGAATCCGAATCCTAGCATATTGTTTGAAATTTTAATGATTTACAAATAGACTTACATTACGCAATATAGGCCTAAACTGTGAATTAAGATTTATTTCAATTATGTTTTCAATTTTAATCAACCCCAACCACCCCTCGCAAAATACAGGTTGAAATACAGCCAAATTAAACAATCTAGACACATATTAATGTTTAAAAATAAAATCAATCAAAATTTGAGTGTATTTTAGCTATTTTTAAAAGTGTTGTTAGAATGAGTTAAGGTTCTAAAAAACACGTGAAATAAACAGATTAGGCCTAGTTATCCTTTGATCAACTTTAATCATCATTGAAGGATTATAATTTATTTTTTTAAAATAGCAAAAATAAAAATTCAACCGTATATTTTTAATAAAGACTAAAACAACATGCTTAACAATTAAATATACATTGAAGATTGTGAACTCAATAATGCCTAATTATGTTTCATTATTATTTTCTTATATATCCATTACCTCTCTTCGCGTATAAAACAAGAAATATATTCGATTATTGCAATATATCTATTTCTGAGAATACATTCTATTTAAAACATGAACATATTTTCGATTACAATATGTTCATTCCCACTTTATAAGGCAGGACTCCGTTTGAATATTTTTACAATTACTTCAATAACATATTTAAAAAAATAATAAACTCTTAGTTAAAATCAATTTAAAAACAAATAATCAATTAACAAGTCGTTATTTGATTCTTAAGATTCAAGAGCGTTTACTAGGTGATCAGATTACCCGAATTGATTTTAAACAAACAATCGATATACGATACGTAGGTCGATAGGGATAAATAAACACTTTTATCGCTGTCTGACTGTTGACAGTATTTATTTTACATGAAACCCAACAAAATTTCTAACTCAAGGGTCGTATACAATAAATTGGGGTTGTTTGCATACTTGTAGGTAATTTAAACCAGTTGGGTAGTAAGAATTAACAGTATATCTATTTTAATCATCACTCGGGTGAGTAAACATAATATACGTCATGGCGGTAGACTTTGTATCGTGTGTAATGGCCGCCGACTTTATATCATGTGTAATGTGTTCTTAATTCTGTTTAAAAACTGCCGTAATTTGTTTTATTTATTTCGAGTTTATTTGTTTTTGTAGTTTTGATTTTAAGTTTTTGAAGAGTTTTTATGTGTTCATTAAAATATTTACAAAATTGTTTGTGAGGTGAAAGTTTATAAGTGAGCATGCGCTACAACGGTCGAGTCCAAGTTTTCCATAGAGGTGGGAGGGTAGGGTACTAGGCACGTAAGATTTTCCACACCTAACAATTTTATTTTAAAAAAATAATGATTTTATTAGTGCTAATCTCTTTTGTCTGACAGAATAAATATTACAAATTAAGTTGTGCTTTTTAAGTACGCATAAATAAGTAAATTTTGAATTCAAAATATTATGCTTTGTCTATGAGGTGAAAGATTCAACCATCGAATCCAGTAAAACACTGAATCCTCGAATCTCAAATACTTGTGATGATTCGATGGATTCGAGGATTTGATGATTTGAGTTGCCCATCTCTAAAATTAGTATATTTCATTACAGATTCATGGATCAACCATGATTCTAGCTCGAATTCATTTTGAAATCCAATCAACGATATGCATCAGGGCTGTCCAAGGTGTGTCCCGCGGGCCACATACAACCCAGGTAATGATTTTGTGTGGGCCTCCTGTGGGTTACGGCTTTTGATATTCACCCACGAAAAATAGAAACTCTCGTCACAAAACTCGAGCGCAAACTTGGCTTACCAGGCACGACTTTAAGTGCATTTCATTATGTCAAAGCTAAATGTATCGTTCAAATGCACAAGCTCAGCATTGGAAACGTAAGATCTGACCTTAAACTGGAATTGTGATATTTGTAATAATATCATTTCTATACTAGCAAGATCCAAACAGGAGAAGAATATTTAAAATTACTATAAAAAGAGTGTTATCGGAAGTTGAGGGTCTTTGTAAATAACACATGATAAATAATCGAGAGCACATGTCTTTCTAATCGATGAAATTCGTCAAATAAAAATACATATTATCATTTACTGATAAATAACTTTCACATTTACCGCGATTGGCAACTACAAATATCAATATTGTTATAGCTACTTTAAATGAATACGAACAACTACAGAATCCACATTAAGATTAAATAATAAGTATACATTTACTATTCAATAGCCTGTACTTCATGCGTGTATCGTATCTTTTGTTTATTTTATAGTAGGGAGGTTATCTGTTTTATTTTGTAATACTGGCGTACTGGTTAACACAATGTGATTGTTATGGAATTGCACTTAGCATTACCCGAGAAACAGCACATGGATGTGACCATACATAGTCTTTCTATCATGTCAGGGTTGTTGAATTTTTGTTTTTACTGCATCTGTTTGGGAATTTTTTATTATCAGACAATCTTTCTTACTGCTATATCATAATCTGGTCGGGTAATTTTGTTTAGCAGACCTCCTTGCTTACAGCCTCTTCATATTCCTTATGTGGCCACCTATTTTGAAAGTACTTCCTTGTATACAATATTAAGCGTCTTTTCTTAGGTGCCAGAACTATCAGGTTGCTCGGTGTGCTCCCCCATGAACATTAATCTTAGAGCTGGTCATTGGAGAAGCAGTCTTCTCTTGAATCACCCCCTTTTCCTTCCTTCAAGGGCTGACCCTGAGTCTTGTTGATTTTAATCGCAAAACAGACTTTCAGGGAGAAGTGGATTCTTTTGGACTTGCAGGGGTAGTCCGAAGGAATGAGGCTAGTGTGAAGTATGAAGACTGTTTCTCCATAACAACATTTTGTGACGATGGTAGCTTCTATGACGTTGAGATAGTGGACCTTGACTTGCGGCCTGGTCCCATCGCACAGCTTTGGAGGCTTCGAATTGTGCAACAGTCAGGTAGGCACTCTGACCTTCAAGAGGATTTAATGGGGCTTAGGATGTGTAAAAACTCTACCGGATATTAAACAGCATCCTCCATTACTAAAATTGAGTCCCCTGAATACTTGGTCATCTTTTCCGAGAAAAACTTGCTGAGGAGGAGGCTGTTAATCTTCTGAACCTTGTCTTTTTTACGAGTTTGAAAATACCACTTTCTTAGCAATGCCATATGGAACCCTCTCAGGTTCCTTAGGTCAGGATAAATGATTGAATTCAGATTGTTGTCATCTTTCACTAATTGATACATGTTAGAGGGAAGGTCTATCAATCAATCTACCTCTTTCACCTAGCAATCTTCTAAATCTAGCAGACTTTCTGCGAACTTCCCAGCAGTGCTATCTCCTCTCTGGTGAACTCTCATATTTTTATTTCAGGACAGCCATAGGTATTATGATTTTAACCAGGTCGTGACTTCATCTGTTTGGGTCTCCTGAGGTACTTCTGGCAGGGATAGCCTCAAGTTTCCCACCAGCAACATCGTTACTCCATCAATTAGTCTGTATTTACTGCAATTGCCCTGCACATAATGTTTAAAGCCTATATCCCTCCCTCATGTGACATACTAAACTTGTCCAACAGGATGAGTTTGCAATCTTGAAATACCAAGGATGTAATTCTGTTCTTTTAAATGTTACATAGGTGTGTTTCTGTATTATTTAGATTGAAGGGGAGTTTGCAATCTTGAAATACCAAGGATGAAATGCTGTTCTTTTAAATGTTACATAGGTGTGTTTCTGTATTATTTAGATTGAAGGGGAGTTTGAAGGCAGAGTGAGCAATTTCCCCCCATACAAAACTGTTGCAGCGGTGACCGACGAAGCAACAGCAATAGCGATTCAACCGTAGTGCTTGAAAGGCAGTCCTACCATCGGGACCACCCAATCTTCCACAAACAACAGACACGTGTTTGATATAATGTCCATACAAAGCTGGACATTAACACTTAGACAATACTTCTCCAATTCTCTTTTTACATCCTCAAAGAAACTTTCCTTCTGATTTCCCCACAGCAGAATCGGGTCTAAAATATGTCAAAAATACCAACATGGTGGCAAAAAGTTCTCTTCGTTTTAAGGAAGAGATAGATAGGTCGTTTTTTCCAAGGTTCTGTCTCAGTGACCATCGTCTTCCAACACACCCAACATTCCGAAGGCCACCTTTAATGTGGGGTGGATGTGACCATTTACTGTTTTAAGGACTGAGAACGATGTTGGTCCTCGTAAAACGTGGAGCAGGAGGCACAGATGGTAAATTTCTGAGTTATAGTGTGAGCCGTGTTCTACCAAACACGTTAGCCTTCTTAACTCCAGGGTCGATTTACTGGTAGGCTAAATCACTTTCATGTTTACTGAAAGTGGTAAATACAAGCATCTATATAGCTACTTAAATAAGTGAAAACTAACAACTGCAGAAACTGCTTAAAATGAAAACATATTTATAAATATATAAACATTTGTATCTTGACTCATTTTACAATAAGAACTTTTATAAGCAACGTGACTTTTATTTACTACTTAATTTTAGAAGTGCTTGCTAAAGTTAAAGTTCGGATTGTCCATATATTTTAATATTGGCACTGTATTTATAATTCTTGTTGTGGCCCTTGGATTGATCAATTTTGTTATGTGGTCCTCGGATTAGTTAAAGCTGGATAACGGTGACCTGGTGGTCTAGGGATAAGGTGTCAAACTTCTATGCTGTCGGCCGGGGTTCAAACCTCGGTCCCGGCACAGATTTATCTGATTACCAAACCCATCCTTCAACTCTGACAAGACATCTTGTGAATGTGGGGAATGCCAGGTCTCCACCGTGGTTCGGATCCCACGTTAAACTGTAGGTCCTTCATTTCATCTCACAATCACCCTACCATTACACATTAGCGTAAGTGCGTATAACCCGAACGGGTAGTAAGACGCGGTGCTAATAATAATAATAATAATAATAAAGCTGGATAACCCTAACATATATTACAATATATAGTATAAATCATATTTAAATCATCAATTTATCAGTAAATATAGTGAGGTGATTTATACACTATGTTGACTCATAGTGGTGAGGTACTCGTTCAATTTTGAGTGGCTACATTGAGTTTGATATTTCCGTTAGTTTATTTCCCCATTCGTTCCCCGGGTGTTTTGGAGAATTTTATTAAAAAACATACAACCTACATTTTTGATTATAATGCCAGCTAGTTACACGCATACATCCATCGTTTAACCCATAGTCCAAGATTCACAGTAAATTCTAAACCACTTGGATTGCCGATATATTTATTAATTTTAATTGTATTTGCCATGCAAAGCAAACGTAAACCCTACACTTGAGAAGTTAATGAATAAGCTCGTGGAACCAGATAATGGATGAATGATTCAGCATTCAAGACAATATAATGTTAATTTATCGGTATTTTGGATATAGCATATAGTAATGTTAATTTAGAAGTATTATCGAATCTAGTAATTAAGAGCTCAAGTACAACGTACTTCTTTGAATGATAAAACTAATTTCACATGGTTCGCGATCAAAGAAGGACATTCTGGTTATTCATTAACAATATTTTCTTCAAACACACTTTCTCATAATTGAATAAAAATATAAATTGGGACCAGCTCACTATATTATCTCTAGAGTTCAAGGAATGAATTCCTGCTCTTCTAGATCTATTAGGTAATGGTCTTGGAGTCTGATAAAGTTTCTTTTTCTTTTCACTATTTCATCATTTTGAAATAAATCACAATCATTACGTAAATATTGTTCTATACATAAAAAAGCATATTTCATATATTTGACTCATTTATGAATTTCATGGCCATTTCCTGAGAGAAGTAATATATTCAGTCAAGCTAGCAACTCCTACATCTAATTTTAGTTTATTGCTAAGCAGCTCGTGATCTTGCCCTATTGCGATGGAAGAGAAGCGCTTGTTTGATGTGTCCACAGTGAATATACTATCCCGGAACTCGTCAAGTATTGATTGGAGCAGTTGCTTTGTGTCATAAAACCGGAATTGCGACCAATCTTGTGTAGTGGTAGGGGTCGCAGTCAAACAAGAGCTATCCGAATGTATATAACCTATATTAATACAGATACTACTAGCATGGGTTGCAAAATCGTATAAGGTGCTTCTCACGCAATTTACTGGACTGTAGAGGATGGGGAGTTCGGGATTCGAATCTTGGTCAAGTCTAGTGAGAGTGTAATTTACTCTTCCTCCACGCTAATTTGGTACACTTAATCTGATTTGATCTTCTTCGTGCCTAACACATTATTCACGTGTATAGTACATCTGCGTTTAACCATACCGGGTAGTAGGGCACAGTGCTAAGTAAATTTAACATAATAGTATTATAACATCTCAAACGCTAGTCAATCAATATATTTTTTATAAGTTATCATTGTTAATAATTAAAATAAAATAATACTATTTTGTTTACTTGTTCATATTTCTTAAGAAAATAAAATTGTAAACAAAATGTAAATAATACACAGAAGAAAAAATCATGTCACCTTACTCCAGTGTGTAGGCAGCGTATAGTATAGCTCTAAAGACAAAAGAGGATGAAAAATTTCAAACAAAATATAGTTATTCGTTGTTTCAGAGCAATTTTTGGATACAATTAGAATAAAATTATATCTTGTGATACTTTACATAGCTTTACTAAGTGATCTGGGACAATACTTTTCATAGTAACCTCATTTATTCCATAGATAGTGCCCTATAAAACTTGTATTTATTTGACTTAAACCTCTTAAGGTTTAATCTAATGAAATGTTAATATATATTTATATAAAAGGCGATACGTGTCCTTCCTCACGTACAAATTGTTATAACACTTATATAAGTCTTAGAAATCTTAATGTTGGCAAGCAGGCATCACCCTACACAACAATCAGACCATTTTAAAGATACGAAATTTCATAATGTGACTTCAAGAAATTTGTGGATTTACATAGAGACAAAAAATAATTAGGTAAAGTAAAATATTGAAATATGGCAATGTAAATGGTATTATTCCCAATTTCCAAGTATTTGTTAAACCTAATTATTGAATTTTAAAGTGGGGTTTGGTGTATAAAGGGAGTTTTGATATTTCTAAAAATAATATAAATAATTAGTACTGTGCACCACAAATACTTTCTCCCGCTTTTAATTAAAACTATACATTTACTAAAAACTTGTAAGATTTGTGAACGAAATCATATGTCTATACATAATACAGTGTCGTAGAAAAAAAACACACCAAAGATAATAAATTAAATTACACACTAATACACTGTTACCTATTTACTCGATGGCATTAAGAACCAGGAACACTGTTACAGAAAAGTTGAGAAAAGACAAACATCTTTGTCTACCAAACAGCATTAGAATAAAATTCATTTATAAACCTGAATTAAGAGTATATGTATTTGCTTATAGCTCAGAAATGGTTAAATGGTTAAAATATATTTTAAATAAAAAATGTGTACACATCTTAAGCCATACTACAACTTTACAATGAAAATCTATTTCGTATCTCAATTAGTTGCGAAGAAATTATGAATATTGGGAAATAATTCCCCCCATGTAAAGTACCCTTAAAGTCATTTTCATGATAAAATGAGAAATATCTTGTTTCTAATGATAAACAGTGTCTAGATACAAACTTTAATCAAATTCATTAGAGATAATTTCTAGAAAATATTTTTTTTTACTCTCTTTATCCTTCGGTAAACTACCCTTAAATTTATATTTGGATATCTAACTCAAAAAAATTCCTTGGGGGGGACCTTATTAAAACCTTAGATACCAAGTTTAAGCCCATTCGGTAAAGAAGTTTCGCCTCTTGCCTAAGGTACAGACAGACATATGTAATTACAAAAAAAAAAAAAATTGTTTCGAGGGGGTCACAAACCGTTTAGATTTATTGAAATATCAAGTTCGATTTTTTTGACGATCACAATACATTCCCTCCAAGGTGTTAAGAGAAAGTGAAAATGAATACTCACTGTGGTATTTGATTGAGATTTGTTAGGTAGAATGATAAGTGTCACAACAGACAGTCTGAACTGGCATATTACCAGAATATCTGAAAATTTCAAATTTCAAAACAAGGTTCTGTTAATTGGGTCCCCTAAGAGACGGAAATATCCAAATCTTATAGTTTTATTTTTGATTTAGCAGAAAATTGAAATGTAAGAGAAAGGTAAAGGGATAAACAGAAACCATAAAAACTTTGAAAATTTTAAATTTGAAAATTAACGTTTGGGAAATAAGGGAGTTAAGTATTTCAAATCTAATATAAAAACATTTCTTGGTGTGATATAAAAAATATATATTTGAAAGCAAGAAAGAAGATTGTAAGAAATTAAATTGAATGAACATTTGAAATTTTTAATTTGGTGCCAGTAAATAAAATGCTCAAAACATCACTATCTTATAGAAAAAATAATTATTGGTGTGATAACAATTCTACCTTTGGAAGCTAGTTAGGGGGGCTAGAGATATACAAAAAAATTTGAATATAATTGTGGAATTTCAAAATGAATGCTTGGTAAATGCAATTGATCGTATTGTTGAAAACTGAAATTTGGCATACACAGTGTATAAACTCTTAAAATTTCAAAATGGAAATGTGGAAAATGAAATGGGAAGGGTTGCTTGACAGTTTGAACAATAATAGACAGCTTGTTTTTAAGCCAGAAATTATTATTTTTTGTTTAATATGAATCTTAAAGACCATTCAAAATAACCTTGGAAGTTAAAAAAATTAAATTTCAGAATATGGGTCAAGGAAATGGAAGGACTCAAAATTTCCTAAACAAAGAATAATAAAATAGTTTCTCGGAATTTTGGAGAACTAAAATTGTTTAGGTAAGTGAAAAAATCCTAAAAATAAACGAGCATAAAGACTAAATATCATCTTAATGTTGAGCTAAAATAGTTAAAGATTAAGTGGAAAACAAGTGTTACCACGGATTGACAGAACAATTGAAATCAACTAACCACTTTACACATCTCGGTGAATTGTGATGCGCTCTGTGAAACCATTATGCTCATTTTTCAATGTGTCTCTACAAAAGAGCTTATTAACCCATATAAATGCTTTCTGTTACAGTCTATAATATATGTTTTGATCCAAAGATTTAATATATTTATTATAATTTATTTACTCTCGTAATTAATTTAGGATCGCCATATTTAGCTTGATATTATACAAAGAGCAGTCATAAAAAATAGTGTATCTAATCCTGATATTAAACGTCAAAATTTGTTATTGCTTCACTGAAAGTTAAAGATAGCTTAACCTTCAAAAGTTAAATAATCTTCTTAAAACATTTTAAGATTATTTTTAACGTTTTTCGACACAATTTAAACCAAAAGGTTATTTTTCTTTAGCAAGAATTACAAAGTTATTTTAGAAATCCGCCGTTAGGAAAACTAGTACATCAGCTAGTAATATAATAAATGAAAGTTATTGAAAAAACTATTACACACATATTAAGCATTTAATTTAATATAATGTCCGCAATGGTGGCCACGTGGTATAACGTGTCACACTCGGTTTGTATTAAATTTACCAGTAATGGTGGAATAGGAAACAGAATCCTAGTCGTATGTACTGAGGTTGGTTTTCCCTTAAACTATACGTAGCTGTTTCGACCACTTTAACCACTCGGCCGTGTTCGTTTACCTTTAGATTGAAGTAGGATGACCTAAATGATGATTCTGGTTCACTTTCCACACTTTATCAAAAGCGCTGAGTCTCACTATTTTGGAACACATACTCGCACGCCCACTACATGGTCAGCTTGAAGCTATTGATCTCCTCCACTCATGTGCTCAGCTCACGTCTGAGAGTTCGGGATTTGATCCTAATCCAGGCCGAGTAAATTAGAGTGGATCTTCCACATTATAGTTTTCTGTGGGTTTTCTCTCATCCTCTTCGTGCTAATATTGTGTAATTAAATTATATATATATATATACTTTTTTCATTTTGTGTATATAAATCAAGGTCAACTTTGAACATTCTAAACTAATAGTGAAATAAATATGTATAAAACTTTATTTTTGGTTGTATTTACGATTATTTATAAACTATGTTATACATTTTATCAGATTAGTAGATTTTTATAATAAGGTTTTAAAATAAGACAAATCAAGAATAAAACATATTGATTATCATATTTCTAAATATAAATGATTTGTAATGGATATTATAAAATTTAACGGAATAGAAAATAAAACATAAGAGTGCAGCTAAATTTTAAAGCTAGTTTTTTTTAAATAATTAAAAACATATATAAATCCATACTATTTTATCCATGACATGGCAGATATTTTCAAAATATATTTCAATCTTCCTATACGTACTGTATATATAGATTCAATTTAATTAAAATACTGTTCCATACATTCAAATAAAAGGATTCTAACAAATAATACTTGACATGTACTATTTATCTTTTATGTAAACGCCGTTCTCTTATTGTTGGCCCTTTATAGAGGTTTTTTGATATATTAATTTATTATATATGAAAAGCATAAGGAAATCTTTACTGCTATTATTATTATTATTATTATTATTATTATTATTATTATTATTATTATTATTATTAGCACCGCGTATTAATACCCGTTCGGGTTATACGCACTTACGCTAATGTGTAACGGTAGGGCGATTGTGAGATGAAATGGAGGACCTACAGTTTAACGTGGAATCCGAACCATGGTGGAGACCTGGCATTCCTCACATTCACATGATGTCTTGTCAGAGGTGAAGGAAGGGTTTGGTAGTCAGATAAATCTTTGCCGGGATCGAGGATTGAACCCCGGACCCCCAGCACAGAAGTCTGACACCTTACCCCTAGACCACCAGGTCACCCACGCTATATATATTAAAATTGAAGCAAATTTTTCAAAACATTCTATGTAATCCTGATTGACAAAATCAGTTATTAACTGGTATGTTGACTCTACTCTCCCTTTATATTGCTTGATGACCATACTACGCATGTTATAATGGAGGTTTATAATGTAATCTATTTGGGTAAAACTGCTCTCTTTCAGAGTAAATTAAGTATCATTAAAGTATATTAGCTTTTTTTGGTGTCTAACCATTAGTTTGATACTCTTCCAAATTGTTTATGGTAATAGTTACCTACAATTTTTTACTAGCATTTGCCCAAGGATTCATTTGCATCAAACAATACATTAACATATTCAAAAATTTATAATACTATAAGGTGACCTGGTGGTCTAGGGGTAAGGTGTCGGACTTCTATGCTGGCGGCCGGGGTTCAATCTTCGGTCCCGGCAAAGATTTATCTGATTACCAAACCCTTCCTTCACCTCTGACAAGACATCTTGTGAATGTGAGGAATGCCAGGCCTCCACCGTGGTTCGGATTCCACGTTAAACTGTAGGTCCTCCATTTCATCTCACAATCACCCTACCATTACACATGAGCGTAAGTGCGTATAACCCGAACGGGTAGTAAGACGCGGTGCTAATAATAATAATTATAATACTATAAATAAATTAAATTTATTCAAGATCAGTGTTTAATGTACGTACGCAGATTCACGAATAAACATGGACTATCCCCTATCCACTCCCCTTCTAAACCCTTTATCATATCACTTGCCTTCTTCTTTACCCGCTATACCAGCCCCAACGAATGATAACCGCTTACACCTGGCTATTTCTACATTACTTCTCTCATTGATGATATATTGTGATTGTATATAGCTTACCATGGTTCCCTAAAAAATAAGGAGTATCCTACAGAAAAATCCCATCTCTATCATATAAGAAATATTTGAATTTACTGGCAACAAACATACATACAGAAAAACAAACTTCTAAAAATCGATCATTTTGTATTCTTATTGCTTATACTACCCAGAAAAAGGTAAAACTAAACAAATTCTAATGTACATACAAACCTTATATATTTATATGTACTATATATCTTTTATATATGTTTAGTAACGAAGATAGAAAAATGAAGGAAATTGAATAACCTATTATATATTAAGCGCAATATCAGAAAAACTAAAATGTGCTGTTGATTTAGTGCCAAGAAACCAAATTAAATAAACTTAATTTCCAAGCAACAACATAAAATTACTTAAAACATACCTAAATTAAGACACAAGTACAAGCTCGCTAATAGTATCTCTTTTTTCATGGCGACATTGTTGCAATTCACCCAAAAATAAGTGGTTAAGGTTTACTTTCAAAAACCAATTTAGATACATTTAATTTAAACGCAAAACAATAAAATGACAGATTAAATCAATACAGTATTTAGGATGCTAGTGAAATAACGTTAACAGCGGCTCTCCTACATGGGTGCATTACTGCAGTGAGAACCCACACTATTGTTTAAATTTACTATAAAATAAGAAACTAAATAAACCTCATAGACACGCAAAACCATAAATTAACTGAAAAACAAACAAAATGGACGGATTGTAAGGCTTGGTGCTAAACCTAAAATAACAACAAAAGCCCCTATTTTCTGGATAAAAATTGGCCAAACTATACACAATGATGACTTTATCGATAAAAATTATAGTTTTAAGAGGGTACAATGCTAAGGAAAAACTATGAATGATAATACCATCAACTACCCAAAATAATAACGAGATTAACAAAAAGCTTGTTAATCATTATTGAGATTAATATTAATAGAAATATAAGGTATAGATTAAAGATCTCGGTGAAAATCACAAAGTTTAGCTTCGTGGATATTAAAAATCCATTAACAATAAGAAATAATTATATATATATATATTGGTACCTTATAATACAACTAGTACACACACTACAAAGAGTGGCACAAATAATAACAAAACAATAATTTCGTAAGTGCTATATAAAGTTATGAGGAGAACTGAGGTTTTGTTGGTTATAACCGTACTTCGTCCGATCCGTGTAAATGTAGTGACGTCACAGTTATATAAAATGGTCCGTTGTATTTTTCAGAGTATTCATATACACGTAACCGCTGACAGTGACATATTTTTAGATATCGTCAGCAACAATATTTTCAAGTTTTCACTGTGGCTTCAATAACTAGTGGAGGTATTATTTCATACTTGTCTGCTGAAGCGTGAAAGCTATTCACGGTTTTCATTGCTGTTTTGCTTCTATTATCTAATGGCGATATATATTTATTTTTGAAAGCTAAATACTTTTTCAATGATTTTAAACATGGGTGGTGAACCACTTATAGAACTCGTTCGTTTAAATTATGAGCTATATAATTTATATAATTCTTATCTTTATTGCAACCCTAAATTAATGTAAATAATTTGGTCAAAGTCATACCAAGTTTATTGAGGGGGAAATTCAAAACTTTTTCACTCCCTTTCAAAATTGGGTTATCATTACTATTATTATAAGCCATATTATTATTATTATTATTATTATTATTGTTCTTTTTACTTACATATGTTGATATTTCTCATTAATGCCTAGGCTGGAATCTTATAGAAGAGTTATGAAATCCAAACATTTTATTCCTAACCCAACTATCTTATCATAAAAAAAAACTTAAGGTACGATCAAATATTTGCTAAAAATTTTAGCAATATACTGATGACATTCGAAATAGGCTATGACAACTTTTACCAGCGTGCCAAATAAACTAATAGAACATATTCAATATGATTGTAAACATAGATGGATTGAAAATGTTACGCATACGGAACGAATTACGTAAGGTCACAGTTAGTTACTCACGATTAGTTATGGTTGTATCGGAAAAAGCGTGGGTATAATGGAACGGACATGGCAAGATCATCTGTAAATGAAACTTTAATCTCTCACACTGGGAGTTGTCGTTAGCCACAAGGGCGTAGAGTGCTATTTATTTTTCCAAAGGAAGGTCCACTAGAAAGTTGACCTTATGTGTGGGTGTATTCTTTTTTATGTAGCTATGTGTGTATGAGTTTAGGATAGTGAGGAAAAGGGATTTGATTATAAATTGTTAAAGTGTATTAAATTAATTGAGACATTTGAATATTAAAAGAATTAGCGTCTAATATCATTATGATTATTATATTATTATTATCAAGTTTTATAGCATCGTTGACATATGAGGTAATTAGGACCTTATAAGGTTTAGTAGAGTATAATAAAATTATTACCTTATTTTCTCTCGTTTCCTTCTAAGAAACATCCTCTTATTTTCAATTTAAATATTTGATGCACTACAAACACTATTTAATTTGGAATCCTAGCAGAAAATAATTTGCTGTTTTAAATAGTGCACCTCTTAGGTGAATATTAAAATAATGTTTGGAATAATTAATTTGTATTTGTCTAGTGAAAATTAGAAATGAATAGTGAAAATAAAAATAGCTATGACATTTTTTATATTTATCTACGAATATGGATACCCCCTAGAGAGGTCTAACAGTTCCCAGACCCTGAATCACACCTTTCTACGCCTATGAAAACCTATGTATAACAACATAAGCTCGGAATAGAAACTCTCTTGATGCTATTGCAAACTTCTTAACTAAGTGATGACGATTCATGAATATTTGATAAAAAAAAAGAATTTACTATACCGTATATAATACAAGGTCATGAAACTTGATATATAAGATAAATATGCAAATTAAAAAGCAAATAAAAATTAACAGATGACTTCCCAAAATTTGTACCAAATTTCTAACTATCTTTCAATTAATACATTAAATTTAAATAAATTTCATATTATAATTTTTAAACATTTTTTTTATAATTTAGAAATGTCTAAATGTGTATTTACTATAATACAGTTTGTAGCTCTAATAAAGTAAACTGAAATAGAAAATCAAATTGGGAATGGGTTTAATAAAATTCAAGGGAACCCAGAAAACTTAGAGACATTAAAGATATTTTTTAAATTGTATTTAACAAAAATTTATGGGTTGTTTTAATAACCATAGCTCGAATATGGTTTAAGAATATTTTCCATGCAGATAATATTTAATAACTTGGTCATCAACAAAACTATCATTTAAATCTTTGGAGTCATGTGAAACAAATTGTTTTAATAGTTCTTGTAATTAATCTAATAATTTATCTCTGCAAATTCATTCTAAAACTACCACTACAGCCTTTTATATATATATATGACCCGCCTCGGTGGCGTAGTTGGCTAACGCGCTTGTCGTGTTGAGCTCGACTGCTGAGGACGGGGAGATCGAGGTTCGAATCTCGGTCGGGTGAACTGGGGGTGGTTTTTCCTAAAATGGTTTTACACTCTCCCTCCACGCAAATACGGGTTCACTTCCTCTAATTCAACCTCCCCAATTCCTAATCCATTAGAGTAATTAGTACTTAAAGCGTATAACCCGAACGGGTAGTAAGACGCGGTGCTAAGTATTATTATTATTATTATATATATATATGTGTGTGTATATAATTTTATTTGACGTGACTAAGCATTTTAAGCAATCTACCCAAGACGTATTATTATTTAAAGCTTACTAAGAATTAAGTCATTAAATTAAATAATAATTAGGGGTTTTGGTATTTTAAGAATAGATTTTAGTAAACCATTTATTAATGTTGGCAATCAAGGAATTAATCAAATGGAATAATAGTTTTCTAAAGGGGCTTAAGTTTGAATAAAAATTATTAATAATTTCAAAATTTAATTACTTAGCAACAATCTTTGTTTAATTAATTTTAATTTCATTTTTAAATATACATATATTTTTGTACGTTCATTGTTAAAATGAATATGTTTATTTATTTAGAAAATCACTGGGTTAAATGTATTATTTTTAATAAATATTAGTTTATAAAACATCACAATATTTTTGAATACAAGTTTTCAACTAAATAATTAATTAGAAGATTTATTTCTCTATAGTTTAACATTGTTTAATTTTACAATGAGTTTCTTAAATATTTTTCCTTGACATTTACGGTAATTTATAGTTAGAATAAACTATTTCATGGATACCCTCATAACACCTTCTCATAAATATTAATTTTCTGGAAATATTTATGTCGATTTTATCTTCATAAAGTTTGAAGGTAATAAAACACTCAAATAATATTTTAAATATATAGGTTTTGGTAACTAAAAATATCTTTTTCATAAAAAGGAGCCATACCAGATGAAACTTATTTCAGAACACAAATTATGTTTGATCTATTTATATATGTAGCAATTAGTGTGTGAAATATTGACGCATTTAGCAGGCACGGGTTATATATTATATACGTCAATAAGATCAAATAAATCTTATATCTGTCAGATGAATGTTAAGAACTATAGGGAAAACGTTGATATTAATCATTTATATGAGTAGAAACTTCCCATAAAGGTTATATGGTGTGTTTGAAAAAAAAAGTCTCAAATTTATTATGTGATTCAAATTATGTACGTTAGTTCCAAATAAAAGATTAAGTAAATATTCACATTGTATGTCAATGTTACTAAATATCTGGCTCATAATATATAATCTGGTTAGCTGGTGACAAAGACTTCTGGGCCTGTAAGTTGTATTGAGTATAGTTTTATAAATTTAGTTTCCCGCTCTATCAATGAAAATTCTAGAAACTTTCCGATTCATACTCTATTAAAGAGGTTTAAAGAGGATAGCCCAGAAGTGTAGAATGAGGCAATTTTGAGAAAAATTAAAATTAAATTCTAAGATGTGCTTTGTTTAATATATATATATAAATAATTGTAAAGTAAAAAAAGTTTCTAAAAAAAATAACATTTTCATACACAATAATAAATATTTGAACCTTTCTGACATTAAATACCAATAATAATGCTAATTTTAAATATTATTATTAAAATGACTCGCTATTAAATGTGTAAATATGATGAACAAAATTAACCTTTATGTTGTGGATTTGAAGCTAAAATAAACCTATTAATAGCGAAACAATTTTAAGTAGATTGTTATAATCTATTTCCTGCATGAGTTGCTTGTAAATATGACTAGATGAAGATACAAGTTATTTTTATAAACTTTTTATATAGTTTCAATGTACTATTGTTGCTTGATAGGGCCACGGATGTATTTACAAATTATTTTCTGGAAGCTCTAGTTAAAAAAATTGAGAAGGGGAAAAATTTCTTGCCAGCTGCAATCCAAATTTTAATTTCATATCAAGCTTATGAACATGTTATAGAAGCACTGCTGTAGGAAGTTAAATATATTAATGAATTTAACATTTCACTTTTAGAATTATTTATAAAAACCTTCAAGTACTTATACGTAAAATATTATATATTTTCAATTTTGTTTAATTTCCAATACTCTCATCGGAATGAATTCTCTCACTAGTGGTGCTCGCATAGGGAAATGTTTTTTCTAAATTTAAAATATAGTTCATAAATGTGGACACTAAAACGTATTATCCTTGACACAGGACGAAACAAAGTGGTTAAGTTGTAAGGTACAGTCAAATATCTCATGTTTGATTTTTGTTCCATGTGTAATCTTTCAACCAATATTTAAATCCTTCTCAGGAGTTAATAAATTATGAGTATGTTAAAAGTATCGATATAAAAAGTAATTCAAACAATCAGAAAAATAGTAAATTAATTATTGGCCTAGAAACTCAAAAAGAGCTAATCATTATTATTATTAGCACCGCGTCTTACTACCCGTTCGGGTTATACGTACTTACGCTAATGTGTAATGGTAGGGTGATTGTGAGATGAAATGGAGGACCTAGAGTTTAACGTGGAATCCGAACCACGGTGGAGACCTGGCATCAGAGCTAATCAATTCCAAGCTATGGTTTGCTTGTATACGGGGTGTTAGGAAACTCATAGCCAAAACTGTAAATATAGCTTGTTTGAACCAAAAGTAATACAAAATCCCTAAACATTTACATCCGGAAATCTATTCTCAAATCATTAAATTGTTTTCAAAGTTTTGGGGTACAGCACCGGACAAGCAAAGCTTTGAAAGCATGCGTGTACAACAGGTTGCATAAGAGCTAGGCGCGCAGCACTGCAAATGTTATAATGGCAAGAGGTGTAGTGCTACTACGCACCTAGCTCCTATGCAACCTGTTGTATACGCATGCTTGAATATATATGCTTTCCCGGTGCTGTAAACCAAAAACTGTGTAAACAATTTAATGGTATAGTCATAGTTTTCCGGATGTAAGTATATAGAGATGTATTACTTTGTGTTCAAACAAACTACAGTAGCCTCGTGGCTTCTTTGGTGCTGACTGATAGTTCACAGCTGACTTCTGACAGTCAAAATTTAGGTATATACCTAAATTTTTAATGTCAGAAGTGACAGCTGCTAAACACAAGTTTTTGTGGATCATCTGGTACGGCTTAAGGAAACATAATTCGGTCTGGTAGATTCTTAAAGCTGTCAGTCAGCACCAAAGAAGCCATGTAGCTACTTTACATGTGCAGGTTGGGCTATGAGTTTCTGAACATTCTGTATACCATATATTTACTTCGAGACAAAAAAATTTCTTATATAATATTGGAGAGCACTCAAACTTATTTTTACGTCTTACAAACTCCTACACAAACCGAAACCAACAATATAGGTGAAACCTGTATCGGTGGCCTCGTGGTCTAAAGCGCTACCCTCGCAATATACTTGACTGCTGATGATGGGTGGATCGAGGTTAGAATCTTGGTCGTGTGTACAGAGGGTAGTTTTTGTAAAAATGTTTTCCATTTATCCTCCATGCAAATTAGCGTATATTTTCTTTAAAATTCATCTTTCTCATCCCAAAAAGCACTAGCATAATTAGTACATAAACGTATAATCTGAACGGTTATTAAAAGCGTGGTTCCAAGCAATTTAATAAATATAAAGATGTAGAATCGTTATTTCACTTTGTGATAGAAAATAGTATTGAGGTAAATTAAGTCTGTTTGTAGGCCTATATATAAATAATATAGTGTCCATTAACTTTAAATTGGTGACCTGGTGGTCTAGGGGTAAGGTGCCAGACTTTTGTGCTGGCGGCCGGGGCTCAATCCTCGGTCATGGCAAAGATTTATTTGATTACCAAACCCTTCATTCACCTCTGACAAGACATCTTGTGAATGTGGGGAATGCCAGGCCTCCACCGGGGTTCGGATTCAACGTTAAACTGTAGGTCCTCCATTTCATCTCACTATCACCCTAACACTACACATTAGCGTAAGTGCGTATTACCCGAACGGGTAGTAAGACGCGGTGCTAATAATAATAATAATAACAATAACTTTAAATTTATATTTTTTCCATCTTTTAACCCAAACAATTTTGCTAATTGAGCTAGAGAATGATTTGAATAGATTTTCTACAAAATGGTTTGCGTTGAAAGATGGAAATATATTAATTTAATAGCAAAGATAAATAAAACTTTGATTCTATTATCATAATATAGTGTTAACACATAATTCCCTTAACTTATCTTAACGTGTGATTACTTATATTCATAATTTTAGTCATGTATAAGACTTTTAGTTTTCATGCCATTCCCCATTATTTAAAATCTGGAACCTTCAATGTCTTAAACAAATTTATGTATCTGATTTAAAACCTGTATTCGATAAAAAGTCCAACGTGAAATCTCAAGCAGAGAGATATTTTTCTTTTCATTACGTTCAACACAAGGAAAATTATCGACTTAATTCTAAGATGGTGGATGAGAAAAGTAGCTTAAGTAACTTAAGCTAGGTCTACAAAGTACAACCCCACGCTCCCAGCGGGAGAGTTGGTCAACAGTGACCGATGTCTTACTTAATTGGTTGCCATCGGGCGCCGGCTAACCGGGGGGGTCTGGCTGGAACTTCTCAGAACACTTAAAGTTCGTTTCTTTAACATTTTGTTCAGTCTTCAGCAAACAACGTGGATATATATATGGGATTGTTTCAGTAAAAATGATATGGAACCCTTCTCTACAGTACTTCTCCATGGGATTTGTCAAACAAATGTAATGAAAGACTTTAAGACCTATAATCCGCCTCGGTGGCGTAGTTGGCTAACGCGCTTGTCGGGTTTAGCTTGACTGCTGAGGACGGGGAGATCGACGTTCGAATCTTGGTCGGGTGAACTGGGGGTGGTTTTTCCTAAATGGTTTTCCACTCTCCCTCCATGCAAATGCGGGTTCACTTCCTCTAATTCAACCTTACCATTTCCTAATCCATTAGAGTAATTAGTACATAAACGTATAACCCGAACGGGTAGTAAGACGTGGTGCTAAATATTATTATTATTATTATTTAAGACCTATAAAAGTCCAGTGACTGCTAAGAGTTTGTTGTACATTTTAAATAGTTTAATATTTATATACACATTCTTAGGTTTAGTTTATTGGTGGGACTACTACCGTAAAATATGACTGAACATTTAAATTCCTCCTACGGCTATTTTTTTAACACCACTTTGTACTACTCATTACAGTACAGTATTAAATACGCTCATAGTTTAGGAAAGAAGTTGGCTGATTTTAGATTAAGTGTACCCGAATTTGTGTGTAAAGAGATAAAGCGAGAGAGAAAGAGTGGGAAACCATTTAGAGAAAACCACCCTCATTACACCCGACCGGGATCGAACCACGATATCCCTGTCATTGGAAGTTTACTCTAGTTCTAGAGTAGCGCCTTAGACCATGCGGCCACCAAAGTGGGTTTTTAGTTATTGATTTTGACAGTAATTATATGAAAATATTAGTTCAATGAAATCTAATACACAAATTCAAGGGTAAAGTTTTTCACTAGGCTACGTATAAAATTTCACTCTACATCGCAAAAAAAAGTATCTCCTATTGTTAATGTGATCATTAAAAGTATATTCCATAAATTATTTCCTTAAAAGGCTTATTAATGAGGGATCAGAAGTAAACTGGTTTTGTTAAATATTAGTTTCAAATTGGTTATTTATCCAAAGTTAGAGAATAGTAATTATTTTTAATATATTTTATTTCTTACTATATAATATAAACGTCTAGAGAGTTTGGTTCCAGTAAATAGTTTAATTTAATTTGAATAATATCTTATAGACGGGGTTTAGGAGAAAAAAATGCTTTAATAATCACCCATTGTTTTATCAGCAATAAAAGGTCTCAATTATAATAATAATTTAGCACCGCGTCTTACTACCCGTTCGGGTTATACGCTTTAAGTACTAATTACTCTAGTGGATTAGGAATTGGGAAGGTTGAATTAGAGGAAGTGAACTCGCATTTTCGTGAAGGGAGAGTAGAAAACAATTTAGGAAAATCAACCCCCAGTTCACCCGACAGAGATTCGAACCTCGATCTCCCCGTCCTCAGCAGTCGAGCTCAACACGACAAGCGCGTTAGCCAACTAAGCCACCGAGGCGGGTGTCTTCAATTATAAAAACAAAGATTAAAATTATAACTTCACTCTATATAACTATTTTATTTACATTTATTTTGATCTATCCAGCGATGTAGATTGTATTTGAAGATAATACAGTGATTTATGTTGATTTGTTTATATAAGAATATATTGACGTTAAACTATCTATTAAGAAGGCCTTTTATATTAATTAACAGGTTTACATCTGGCTAGTATTAATTACTCACTAGCTATAGAGATATGTCGGAAACGATGCTCGACTCTTTCGTGTTATCAGTTTTCAAGGGTGCATCGTGACACGAGTAGTAGAACGTAGTCGACTCGCTGTGGCCGCTGGTATTGATCGAGCCAGGGATACGTCCCTTACACCCTCGCAAACAAGGCTTAGCCCTCCTGCCTCACAGTCCCTCGACTACCCCCATCCCCCTCCCCCTTAATATACCACATGAACTAAACATATATCCAAACAATTCCACAATCTATGTGATAGGCTTCACGCCACGACCCATTAGTTGGCCGTTCTGGCGGCCGAGCGGAGATGACAGGGATGCAAAGGGGAATTAGGCAACCAATCTAGGAGAACAGGGTTTGATTCCCGAAATATCTTTCTTTACTAATGTTTTGTTTTAAGTATGTGTTTGTTTCATCAGTTTGTTACCAAGATATTGAAAACGATTGTAATGATTTTGGTTCGTAGTGTTGCATGATAAATGCAAGGCTATTTTGTAATTTGTATTATGAAATTATATATTAAACCTCATTTCTTATCAAACGTAGATCTTCACAAATACTAAGCATTTTATTAACTACACATAAGTAATGTTTTTTCACAAATGTAAAATATTGAAATAACAACTACATTTATTCACTTTTCACCTATTTAAATAATCGAGGATCACCGAACATGGGGGGTCGAAAACCAAATCAATATGTTATCACCACTTAATTTATATATAACTAAACCTAGGAACTAAGTATGTTACACCTTAATAAATATAAATTAAATGTGTGAAGGATTTTTATACCAAATTAAAATTAAAAACTGTTTGTGTTAAATGTAAATCCACAGAAATTGCTATTTTATTCTACAAACTCTATTTTAAATGAATACATTAGCTAGTGGGAATCGAAACATTCTCCTAATCGTTGTGTCACAAGTTTATTATACAATATTAATATTTTCAGTATATTTAAGAAAAACTCAAGTTTCATTATATTCAATAAATAGTGTCTACATTTTATATAGATAAATACATAAAGCTTATATAAAATCAAAGTGCAAAATGTATTTTAATTGATAGCTAAATACAAAAAATTACCATTTTTGAAGAACAACTTTAACAAAAATTTGTAAAGGAAGCTCCCAACTAAATAATTTGTTTTGCGATTTTTATTTAAAGAAAGATTAAGCATTATATTTAGTAGTAATAAATTCAATTAATCAATTGTTACAAGTTATCCCAAAATGTTTTCATATAAAGTTGAAGTTTCTAATCTAAAATTACTTCGGATAAAATATTTTACTTTAAAATTGGAGGGTTATGCAATGTGCGATTAGAATATTATACATTAGCGTGGTCAACCTATTTGGGCCCTGGTCGCCTTCTAAATTATCAAAGGTCCTGCCATCCACCAACATTTCTTCACTCTACTATATTTTTAATCAATATTACCTCACATTTATTCCTAAATTAAATCTTTCCTCAAATGCTTAAACCCCCATATTCAAAGAAAAATTATATAATGAATAAAATATACATTTTCAAATTAAACCATTAATTTTCTTATAATATTACTGATTATGACCGATAAAGGTTATTTGGTTCACACTCAAATATTGTTCGAAAGTACTTTATATATGTACGAGTTTAAGAAATTATAATATTTAATTTTAATGACGATGTAGTTTTCTTACATGATCGACTGTAAATTGCAGTGAGACTGACTGGTTGACAATTCCAGCTATATACAATTAATATGAGAGTTCAAACGATACGTATCAAATTGTAATTTTGGGAACCAGTTTCGAGACATCTTGCGATGTCTTTGTATGCACGAATTATCAAATTTCAATACTTTATTAAGGTCAAAACTTTTTGAAGATACAATTATTTGGGTAAAGTAATTATGAATAATGATAATATAAACTTAAAAACAAATTAATTTGATTGTAATGTTCTTTTTCTCAACTTGCAGGGTGTCCAAAAAGTTGTTCTTCTTTAGGTAAGAACTGCATGGGTGTCTACGCGGGTGAAGTGTTCATGTTTAATATTTTTGGATTGTGTTATAGCTTTACTGTAATATATATATATATGTGCATATACATATACATGCATGTGAGACAACCCCAATTGTCGTGAAAAATGCTTGACCTAAAATGCTTTCAATATTATAAAATTAATCTACCTTCATCATTTAAATACTACGACTATTTGACATAATATTATTTAGGAAAATATTACCTGATACCCACACAGTAAAGGATCCGTTTCTTTCAAATGTTTTAATTTAGTCATCCAATTTTTTTATTTAAAAATTAACATTATTTTACTTATTAAATCTAAAAGGGACAAGGACTTGCTCAAACAAAAAAATTAACAAAGAGTAGTAACTGTCAATCAAGGAATGAAAAAATAACATTCAACTAGGGATTAAAATAGATAGGAACTAATAATATGTTGAAAAACTGACTTAAAACAGCTCCTTACACGGAGAACAAAGTGACGTATAGAAGTGGTGAAAATGTATTATGTATTGTGTGCTCTGTGGTTTAAAAATATCTAGACCCACATCGTAAACACACTCCATTTTAGTAACATCCCAATTTTGTGGCGGGATTCAATGGACGCTTTTAAACGCACTCCATTCACAGTCTATAGTTCCATAAAAGGTTCTGTATCCAGTCTACACTCTTGAAACACTCACTATATTCGTTTCATTTACGTATTGACAAGAGTGAGTCCAGAGTACATTCCTATTTGGTGGATTATATATTTAGGTGACCTGGCGGTCTAGGGGTAAGGTGTCAAACTTCTGTGCTGGTGGTCCGGGGTTCAATCCTCGGTCCCGGCACAGATTTATCTGATTACCAAACCCTTACTTCACCTCTGACAAGACATCTTGTGAATGATGGGGAATGCCAGGCCTCCACCGTGGTTCGGATCCCACGTTAAACTGTAGGTCTTCCATTTGATCCCACCATCACCCTACCATTGCACATTAGCGAAAGTGCGTATAACCCGAACGGGTAGTAAGACGCGGTGCTAATAATAATAATAAGAATAAGAATATATATTTATATATATATATATATTTTTCAATTGCTACAAGACCAGTTTAAAATATAATGCCTCGTCACTGCTCCGTCTTGTTTCTTACAATAGCTACATTTTAAATATCCAAAGCCACTTAAACATTAGTAAAGTATTTTAAAATCTTTTGACTTTTCACGAGTAGTAAATAATCCCTATTTGTTTGTGCAATCAATGTTTCTACCCTATGAACTTGATTACAGAACTGTAAATTTGTAGGTTAAGCCTGGTTTTAAATGAGCTAGTTCTCCTTTGTAAGATTTATTTCAAATCATGAATTTAAATTTTTTTATTTCAATTTAATTATGTTGATAGCATTTACCTCTATTTTGGCCTGACCTATTTAAAATTAATACACAAAGGAAATGGACGGTCATCGATAAATGGAAGTATAAAGTAAGCTTTGTGCTATTTAAAATCGTATTAAAACTTTGCAGGTTTTTTTTATACTCGTTAAAGCTATCTTCATATTTACATTATTATAATAGGGATGAGGAAGGAATCATTTAAAATTAAAAATGTACTTAGGAGGAGGGAATATTGTAAACCATTTATTAATAAACATCCTCACTACACGAGACTCAAGGATATATTTTTTTAGAACCGGCTCTTACTACCCTTTCGGATTGTACGCCTTTGTATTAGTTACACTAATATGTTAAGGATTAGGAGGGTGTAATTTATAGAAATTGTACCCACATTTGCGTGGAGGAAGAGTCGAAAGCCGTTAAGGAAATCCACAATCAGTGTATGAGACCGGGTTTGAAAACCGAAATATCTGTCTTCAGCAGTCTAGTCTATTACGAGACTATTGCCTTAGATCATGGGACCACCGAGGCAGGTACCAGGATTCAAACCTTTATCTCGCTTCCACTGTTAATCCAGTCTAGTGCGTGGCTGTAGTTATATACAAAGCGGCTAGCAATGTGGGTGTCATATAGGGTTATAAAAGCATGTCCAGATAGCCAATGATTTATCTAGAGCTGAAAATTAACCGCCATGACAGTCTCTGTCAAACATCAAATTGATTAAGAAAGATGATTTTACTAGCCTACATTCCTCGACCACAAATATAATATGATATATGTATGAATACCTATTGGGTGTAGTTTGTTAGGATTCTTGTCAGTGGCTGAAATGGCCAAATTTATTTCACTGTTTAGTTGCTGGGTAGCGCTGAATTATTCTTATTAATTCTTCTAATTTTTCTAGTTCTTTCTGAAAATTAACTACCAGCATATATTGATACTTTTCATGAGCTATAGGCGGACACACAAAAAATTAGATCAAACATACTTTTATAACTTAGTTCATTATTTAACAAATCATTATTTTAATCTAACATCCTATGCAATTTCATTTGAATTTAACTATTGTGAAGTTTTTAATTATTCTTTTAAACATTTGATATTTATATTTCCAGCTTTTTGAACTTGATCTCTAATTTATGGTTGGTCTGCAATTAATTGTACCCTTTTGTCAGATACGTACCCGCAGCACCAACATCTATATACATTAGCGTACGTAAGCTTATCCCAGTGGTCCATCTCGTGTTACCTTTTTTAGCTTTGTGACACCGCCATCACGTTTTTGATATGCTAATTAAGTTTGCTTAGCTTCTCCGCGTCACGTAATTAACGCAAACACATTTTGTATGTCAGGATAGAGAGTCCGGTATCTCTGTTAGTTTTATTGTCAATTAATTAATTTTACATTAAATACGTAGATTAACACATACTTAATGGTGATTTACTTATTTGAAGAATTTACATTGAAATATTTCCTATAGTTTATAACGCATCTCTCCCATCAACACTAGATTAGTGTCTCGCAACATTGAACTCTATAGACAGTAAAACCTTTCCGGCGTCTCATCATGGAATTGTAGGTGTGATCACTTCGTGTGTAACCACAAAATTTATCCAAAGATTATTTGCTTTTTTCACTCTCCGTAAAAATAGGTACATGTAAAGACTATAAGACTGTAGAGGAGTCCCTAAAAAAAATACTAAAAAATAAATTTAGCATCTTATCTGTCTTCTGGACATATTAGCCATGTTTTGAATCACATTCCAAAGCCAAAATTATTTAGTAAGGAAACGAAACTATTATTCATTTTAATAATTTTAGTATTCAGTATTAAACATGAGAACATATTTAGTTTCAGATTTCGGTCAATCATAAGCAAATAAAGGTGGCCCACTATGCTCATTATATATTTGGCCAATTAAACTTTAAATATTTTTAAATATTTAAATAATAATATTTAGCTCCGCGTCTTATTACCCGTTCGGGTTATACGCTTTAAGTACTAATTACTCTAATGGATTAGGAAGGTTGAATTAGAGGAAGTGAACCCGCATTTGCGTGGAGGGAGAGTGGAAAACCATTTAGGAAAAACACTCCCAGTTCACCCAAACGAGATTCGAACCTCGATCTCCCCGTCCTCAGTAGTCTGGCTCAACACGACAAGCGCGTTAGCCAACTACGCCACCGAGGCGGGTTGAATATTTAAACATACATGCATTTTATTTGTCTCTGATTTGTTGACATTTGTGCACTTTATTATGGCTACACACATTTCAAAGCGGAAGATATGTGTTTCACTAGTAACCTATGCCTATGAATGTGACCAGTGTGTTTGATTGTAAGCGAACCGTTAACGATAAAAACAGAAGACCAATACTGAGGAGAAATAATCAAATGTAAATAGAAAATATTTCTAACAAAAAAAGGGGTAAAGATAATGGCGATAGGAGGAGGCTACATAATGATATGCTACATACCCTAAGCTCATCACCAGATATTGTTAGGGTGATAAAATCTCGAATTTTATGGTGGACAAGCTATTCAGGACTGCTTTTATGGTATTGACTATTAGAGATAATGGGAAGAAACCATTTGAAAGACTTAGATATAGATGGAAGGATAACAATGACAAATACCCGGATGAGATAGTGTGTAATGACTAATTCTGGTACGTGTTGAAGTGAACCCTCGTGTTTGTGATGCCATAGACTTAGCAATTAAGTAAAACATTATACTGCGATAGTCAAAAACATAACATGGGTAAACATGTTAGCACCCAGTATTTATTTTACAGTGAATTCTAAACCTCTTTATGTACCATGGGTAGAAAAATTCTAACCCTGAAAGAGATTAATCTAAAGTCTCAAGAAGGTGGTCAACACTATAAATGAATGACAATAAAGTGATTTAACTCTCATTCAAGGCATTTTGAAATAATAATTAAACCTAAGTACATGTGCTTAAACTGAATTTTAGCAAAGTAAATAAATAAATGGTTCGGTAGATTCTAGCAAGTATTTATAGCAGACCTAGGAGAAAAAGTTAAAGGAAAATTATTCACTCTTTACTACAAGCCTCAGTGACCAGTTAGGAATTAAAAAATAACTGCCTATGTAAATAAAATCCGTGCCAAAGTGTTTCACGCATGGAGGCTTCGAACCAATTGGAAAACGGGAGCAAATATATATCAACGTGGTAAGATTACATAAATTAAAATGTATTAAACGTAAATTTAATCTAAATATATATGCTAAAAGTTCATATGAGATCTATTATATAACTAAGTATCCCATTATATTCAGATATATTGTTCCCATTGACTTTTAATTACTTTAAGAAAATAACTTTTGAGACTGATCAGGATTGAGTCTTGACTTCTGAAATCACATTGGGAAATAAAAAGGTTTTTTAAAACCTAACAGTTTCAATTATTAAGATGGTAATAAATTGAATATGTGGTTTATTTGTCGTCATGATTGCCTGTGCCAAATGAATAAATGTTATTATTTGCTAAGGCAATATTGTAAAATTATAAAACACTATACTTTAATTATCACTATCATAGTCTTGGCATTCATTATTACTTAACAGTTTATTATAAACTGCAGAAATATTATTATTATTAGCACCGCGTCTTACTACCCGTTCGGGTTATACGCACTTACGCTAATGTGTAATGGTAGGGTGATTGTGAGATGAAATGGAGGACCTACAGTTTAACGTGTAATCCGAACCACGGTGGAGACCTGGCATTCCTCACATTTACAAGATGTCTAGTCAGAGGTGAAGGAAGGGTTTGGTAACTGCAGAAATAAATATTTGTTTTGATAAATACACTTTTCAAATACCACTCTAATTTTAGAGCCCCAATTTATCTACTTTAATATTATTGGTTCAATAATGTCATTATTTTTCAAATAAACCTCTTAGTAAACTTAGACAACTGGTATTGGGCCCTTTACCCAAATCAAAAATCATGTCCTGACTGAAGGACGGGGGACTTAGTTATTTTAATGTCATACCCATAATATGATTAAATATTTTGTATTCAACATCACACAGCTAAAAATATGCTGACACTTAACGTTAACGTCACAGCTCTTCTGACCTTGAAATACATCAATTGCCGTGCCCTATGATATTATCAACCCACTTGAAACTTAGTGATACACTACGATTTAACGTTACTGTACACCTACTGATGTGGGATCCCTAGGCGGCAGTTAGGCTCTGAAGGAGGAAAAGCTTTTCTAGCGCTGTCGATTTCGTAGCTTTGATAAACAGCTTCAAGTAAACCTATAGACTATAACTAGCACTGATTGTCAGATAATTGATTCTTAATACCACCAATCAACAAATGTATTCAGGCTTAGCGTTAAGCACACAAACCTTCGGTACTCACAGCCCCAAAACCGATGATCCATCTAACATCAGCCAGTTCCTAGTAGCTTTGTGGTGTACCATTATTTACCAATAAAAAATGTTCTTATTTCTCTTTTTGGTGGGAGTCTATAATCAAGGAGTGTGACGATAATGTTATAGTAAGCGAATATAATTTTTTTTTTGGCTAAACTTACTGTTGTGAAGACATAATATATTCATAGCAAGTTTAATACTAGTACAGTGGAATGAAGAAATATATTTTTTATAAATTGTTTATGTTGTAAGTGTAGCCAACTTGAAGATTGCTTATTAATAAGATAATATTGTAGCTCATTTTGGTTATAATAGCTATGTTACAAGTATAGCTATCATGTAGGTTAGCTCATTGAATGATAATTTTTTTTAAAGATAGCGTTGCTGTGTGAGACAACTAGTTGTTATTATTATTATTAGCAGCGCGTCTTACTACCCGTTCGGGTTATACGCACTTACGCTAATGTGTAATGGTAGGGTGATTGTGAGATGAAATGAAGGACCTACAGTTTAACGTGGAATCCGAACCATGGTGGAGGCCTGGCATTCCCCACATTCACAAGATGTCTTGCCAGAGGTGAAGGAAGGGTTTGGTAATCAGATAAATCTGTGCCGGGACCGAGGATTGAGCCCCGGCCGTCAGCATAGAAGTCTGACACCCTACCTCTAGACCGCCAGGTCACCAACTAGTTGTTCCGAGTATAAATAGGATAGGTATATAACTAGGGATAGCCATGTGATATGATTATAGCTAATAACTTATTTAAAGACAATTTGGTGAATTGTTAATATATTAGTGATGATAAGTTAATTCAGTGGCACTAATACGGAAATAGAGTTAATGTTAACTCTATGATGTGAGGATAAGTTTGTGCCGTAAGGATATTTACTAGATAATAATCCAATTAAGTGAAGTACGAATAAATTAGGTAGAACTATAATAACTATTTGAAGTGAAAATTATTTGAGTATAACTAAGGGAACTGAGTAAATAGTTATGGCATCTGGACATTAATTACTATGGCAAGACATAGCTTTGTGGCAAACTTTGTGGAAAACAGATAGTTTTATAATGTGAGTCTACCCGTCTGTGAAAATATCTTACCAAATTAAGAAAAAAAAGGCAATTTCTAATATAGTAGATCTAATAAACTTACTTTTACACCCTGGGAGATAGATATTGAGACATTGTTCTAAAAATAGATTAATGTGGAAACATATCTGTATACAGGTTCAGTCAACGACACATAAGTATATCAATTACCTTAATCATAAGCAATATTTTGAGCTCGACTATTAGTTTTTTATTATGTTTATAATCATCGTAACCTCAGTGGCTTTGGTGTAGGTTATTGAATTAAATTGTTATTATATATGTCTATGTATCAGTTACTTAATGCATGAACTAAAAGTAGGTCGCTCATATCCGAATATTGTAATAAATTCTAAATAGGTCGTTTAAGTCCAGTTGATTATATATTTGTTTATTCTGGTAAAATATGAACTCATATAACGTCAACGAATCGGTAAGTAGCTTATCACATCCGAATGATATTTGATTGCAATATTTAATATATAGTAGGGATTTAAAACTATTTGTTTATTTTTCACCAACATTATCATAAACCAAGGGAAAGTCCTTCCTCAACAGCTAATCTACAAATAACTAATATTTTACATAATTCGCTTGGGGAAAAAAAAGAATTGCTTCAGAACCCCTAGGCATAGCTTTGCACCAAACAGTACCACGTGAGAAAAATCATCAACAAATTGGAAACATTCAAATTTTAAATTATATACATTGATGCCATTTCCTAGGCATGGTCTCTAGATATATATATAAATCTCTAAAGTAGGTCAACCTTGACCAAGTAGGTCGTTGACCCCGACGTAGGACAATAAACTGTAAATATTTAATTCCTTATGGTGCCAAAGTGGAGGTATACCCATGACTTCCAAAAAGGTCAATGGCCCCAAAAGAACGATTTCTTAGCACTGTATATTAATATCCATTCGTCGGGTTATACGCTCAAAAGAAAGTTAATGACACCTAATTATATATATGTATATATGTAACTTAGGCCACGTAGCAGGATCTCTAAATCGGGCGAGGTCCACGTGCTTAAGGTGGTTATATGAACATAATTAGTATTAGTATTAGACTGATTTAACAACATGGTATTAAATTCAATAAACTAATAAGCTTATAAAAAACTGTTAGTGAAACACGATAATAAAAAACTAATAAAGTATTATGAGTTTCATTATAATCTGATAACATATTGAATACGACTTTTAAAAATCGATGGTAAAAACGATCTTACTAAACTGAGAACTAATTTACTAAAGGAGTATATAATATATCGCTTTATTCTTAAATTTAGCACACAAAAAAAACAGGTACAGACCAATTCAGTAACATAGTCAATGTTTATCAATATTAATTGTATTCTTTATACTGAAATTGAAAATAACCCACATATCCACCAAAGGTATTCAATTTAACAAATTCTAACTGATGATATTATAAACATATTTTATATTCAAAATAATTGTGAAGGATGAATTTAATTTTCATGGAGATATTTGCTTCTAATTCATTTTATAATATAATACTAAAAAGATGATATATTTTCAGTCAATATTAATATAATATTCTACAAAATTACATTCAACATAATATCAATAAATAAAAAAAAAAGTTATTTTTGAAACATACCACTGTACAAACGATTCCCTGACTTCAAATATTATTTTAATCAATGTAGATATTTCTACAAATCAATGTTGATATAGTCAGTAATAATATCTAGCCGTGAGGTTTTCATTGTAAGAAATATGCTGAGACAAAACATGAAACAACCACATTTTCTTTTAATCTAATGTGTTTAATAATTATATGAACAAAAGTTTGCATGATTGTTTTTTTTAAACTATGCATTAATGTTGTAATTCTCTAAATATTTATTATTGAATGTATGTGTTGCAACCTGGCTCTATACAATTGGGCTTTAACATAAAAAGTTTTCATGTGATTCCATTTTATTGCTTGATTTTATTCTAACAATTCTTATTTTAAATTGACATTGTTTGTATTTATTATGAGTGATTTATATGTGAAGAGAACTAAAATTTCCTTACTACAGTAGCCCCATGACTTCTTTGGTGCTGACTGACAGCTCACAACTGAAAGCTGATGGCTTTGAAAAGCTACCAGACCAAATTATATATCCCTACGCCGAACCATATGATCTGCAAAAACATATGTTTAGCAGCTGTCACTTCTGACAGTCAAAATTTAGGTATATATCTAAATGTTGACTGTCAAAAGTCAGCTGTGAGCTGTCAGTCAGCATCAAAGAAGTCATGGGGCTACTGTAGGTTGGTCTAATAAAAATACAATATTGGACTTAAAACTGCAGTTTAGTTTTTTCTAGCACCGCGTTTTACTTCCCGTTAGGGTTGTACATATTATAATTACGATTATAGGTTAGGGATGAGTTAGGTAAAATTAGTTGTAAGTTGTACCGGATTTTAATATAAAGAGAAAGAGTAAGAAATCATTTAGAAAAAACTACCGTTGTTACACCCAACCGTGATAGAACTTTAATCTCCCTGTTATCGGCAGTATAGTCTATTAAGAGAGTGACGTCTTGGACCAGAGGTCCGCAAAATAATGCCTGCGGGAAAAATATAGCACACACAGTGGGTTTGTCCTGCCTTCGGATGTTTTGAAAAAAAAAAATTGTGTGTGGCTGTGTCATGGACACGGCCGTGTGTTGTACGTAAATACGTTTATGTAACGGGTTATATTTTTTTTAAATAAAATATTTTTATTTGTGTATTTAGGATAAAAGCAAGGAAACAAATAATTATTGTGTTACAATATATTATTATTATTATTATTATTATTATTATTATTATTATTAGCACCGCGTCTTACTACCCGTTCGGGTTATACGCACTTACGCTAATGTGTAATGGTAGGGTGATTGTGAGATGAAATGGAGGACCTACAGTTTAACGTGGAATCCGAACCACGGTGGAGGCCTGTCATTCCCCACATTCACAAGATGTCTTGTCAGAGGTGAAGGAAGGGTTTGGTAATCAGATAAATCTGTGCCGGGACCGAGGATTGAACCCCGGNTTTCTGGTATTCTAACACCTTATTATATTCACTGTCACTACTTTAAACTAATATTTTATATACAATCGATAGATTTTAACAACAGCTGACGTTTAAAACCTAAACGAACATCGTAGCTTCTCCTAATCAAAAGTTATACTAATTGCAAATCTCGATATGCAACAAAATAACCTCAAAATGGTGGCGCTTCCCCCTCCCCAGCGCGCGATGCGTCACTGTTCTCGCGTATCGTAATGCATTCTTTGATCCTTTAGCTATCCAGTGGTATAATTTAATTTTGGATGTAGAGGATAGATTCGAAACTACAACGCCAAACTGTATCCCCCAATTTTGTTATCATTAGGTTTTTTGGATTGCCCCCGTATGGTAGCAAATTTAAAGACGTATTCACGTCAAAAAAATTATAATGACGAATACTGAAATGATGATGCTCCTGTATGGCGTACACAAAATACATTCTTACATACATACAACATAATGATTTTAACTCGATTCGGTGGCTGCATAGTCAAAGGTGCTATTCTCGCAATAAACTAGACTTACCGATGACAGGGATTGGTTGGATCCTGGACGTGTGTACTAAGGATTTTTTTTCCCTAAACGATTTCCCAATATCTCTCCATGAAAATGCGGGAAACCTTCATTTAAATGTAACCTTCCTTGTCTCTAGATCATTACCCTAATCATAAGCGTGTAGCCAGAATGGATAGTAAAACTCAGTACTTTTAAAAAAACTAGAAAGATTATTTCTACATACATACATATATACGTGTGTGTATATAATAATGTATCTATTTTTAGATCCCGCCCATCTAGCCCTTTCAATATCCTATTGAGGTCTTTCGCTCAATAAATATAGGAACCCCTGCCTTACACCAAGCAGCCAACGAAGCGGGTTACAGTTTAATTGGTTTGACCAGAAGTCAAACAGAAAAAAATAGGTAATTAATTACCCCAGTCTTGAAAAAAATCATAAGCTTAAAAAAATGAGGGTTCAGTTTTTTAAAATTCTCAGGTCGATACACTTTATTTATTTAAAGTATTAAAAAATGATATTATATATAGTAGATTCTATTAAATAATAATTTTCCTAATGATTTTTCAAAAATATTTGTGTATTCTAGGTCTTAATATATTTACTATATTTTTATTTTAAATCACTAAGGAATTCAACAATTAACAACTAATTATGCCTATTTTTATTTATAAATAAACTATAATCTGATTAATAAAAATATATAAACATAACATTTAATTTTTTTTTTTATAAATCTCTCAGTGCAAGGTATTTTTCATGTACAGAATTTTAAATCTTCAATCACAAGAAATGAGAATTTAAAATACTTATGAAGGGCACAACACAAATTAAAATTGAATTACTCATTGGCACAAAAAAAAAGAATTGGTACGGAACTCCACACGGATTTTCTCGCTCTATTGTTTAAAAATGGAGATATTTACTCTAAACTAGTTATATATGTGAAACGGAATGATATAAACTAGTAAAACCAATCATAAATTGCACTATACTTATGTAAAGAAAATGAGTCCTGGTTTTAAATTTTATGATTTTATTTTTAAACCAATAATGTCCTCATTTGTATGTTTGGGCCAATAAAAAATATCAATATTGGGTCCACAAGGGTCAACACTTCATATTAAAATTTTTGACTTCCGGTTAAAATTTTCGACATTTTATTAGGGGTTGCACGTCTTCATGTCATCGTATTTCTATTAAATTCCTCATTTATAAATGTTGACAAATAAAAAATGTAAATATTGACTATTGAGTCTAAAATAGAGATAAATCAGTGTTGTACAAATATTTCTCCTAAGCGGTTTAAGGAAAAATAACATGATCTTTTTGAGAGACTTACTTATATATAATTACTCTATGTTATTGGAGAATTATTGCGTTAAAAATTAAGTAGTATATCTTTACAATTAAAGCTCACAAAATTGTATTAATATATTTGCTAATATCTGAGAAACTGTTGGTTTTATAAAAATAAATTTCATATAAAAGTTTTTTATTTTTAATCGTACTACAATTTTGATATTTTAAGTATCTAGTATCTCAAATAGTTGTGGAGATATGAAAATTTACGCCACTGTAAATTACCCCAAATTCATTTTTATAGGAAAATTAAAATAACCATTTTATTTATAATATTATTAAACACCTAGGTACGAATTTTACTCAAAATCGTTTGAGCCGATTTTGAGAAAATCATTTTTTTTCCCCTTTATGCCCTTTATTTAATTTAATTTTAAGTTTAAACATACACACAGAAAGATGGCATTGCAAAAACAACTTTTTAGGGTTTGAGGGGTCATGAGACGTTGGCATCCTTCAACATTTCACGTTAGACTCCTTTTTACTGTTGCAAAACTTTACCTTTTAGTGTATGAAATTTGAAAAATATTTATATTTGCGTATAGCTTGAAAGTTATTGGTTTAGTAAAAATATCTTTCGAGTAAAATATTTGTTATATAAATAGATCTACTCATTTGTACCTATACGTAATTTCATATCTCAAATAGTTTCGTAGATATGTTAAAAAAATTATAATTTACTCATCAGACCGGAGCCCTGAAAGTCATTTTGCCTAAATATTAAGAGCAGCCATTTTGTTTTGAATATTTAGAAATGTTTATAAATTAAATGTAATCGAAATCTTAGAGCCGATTTTTGATAAAATCGACTTTTTCTCTATTTTCGCTTCAGTAAACTAGCCTTAATTTTATGGTTAGATATCCAATTCCGAAATCTTCTTGAGGAAACCCTAGGAAAACACTAGATACTAAGTTCTAGCCCAATCGGTAAAATAGTTTAGGCTCCAGTTGGAGGTACAGACAGACTGACGGTAATTCAAAAACAACTTTTTCGGATTTGGGTGGGGGGGGGGGTGTCATTAAACGTCGAAATTCATCAATATCTCGAGTTCGATTTTTTGACGATCCCAATACTTTATCTACCTGTAAGATAACGAGAAAGTAAAACTAAGCCTTATATGGATGACTGGAAAACACATTAAAATAATATACTTTTCTATTTAATAAATTACATGATTTGATTTGAAACCATTTAGGAAAAATTTTCCCCAGCTCACCTGATCGAGATTAGAACCTTGATCTCCCAGTCCTCAGCAGTCTAACTCAACATGAAACCAGATCGTTACGCCACCGAGGTGGGGTCTAGTTTAGTTGGGCCACAGTCACGGACTAGGAGGTTTATTATTATAGCTTAATTTGACCTCGTTCACTGGAAGATAATAGACTTGCGAGTAGATATGAATTTGGCCCCCTCAACCATTTTGCCTATGCTTAATTAGGTTTGGTTAGCCTATACTAGATTAGATTAGCTTAGCAATGTGTTGTGTCTTACCATATACCACTTGCTTTTTTTCGATCGGCTTGAGAAGTAATTTATGACCAACCCTAATGAAGAGTCGCAAGAGCCTGGCCCAAGTTAGTACACAGGTACGCTTCGTTTACAATTTTCAAGTAGGAACTCGTAGCCCAACTGTAATGTGGGAATAGCAATAACATTTTAAACGTAGCTAAGCTCGTAGCCGAACTGTAATGTGGGATTAACACTAACATTTTAAACGTAGCTAAACTCGTAGCCCAACTGTAATGTGGGATTAACGCTAACATTTTAAACGTAGCTAAACTCGTAGCCCAACTGTAATGTGGGATTAACGCTATCATTTTAAACGTAGCTAAACCCGTAGCCCAACTATAATGTGGGATTAACGCTAACATTTTAAACGTAGCTAAACTCGTAGCCCAACTGTAATGTGGGATTAACACTAACATTTTAAACGTAGCTAAACTCGTAGCCCAACTGTAATGTGGGATTAACGCTAACATTTTAAACGTAGCTAAACCCGTAGCCCAACTATAATGTGGGATTAACACTAACATTTTAAACTTAGCTAAACTCGTAGCCCAACTATAATGTGGGATTAACGCTAACATTTTAAACGTAGCTAAACTCGTAGCCCAACTGTAATGTGGGGTTAACGCTAACATTTTAAACGTAGCTAAACTCGTATCACAACCATAATGTGGGATTAAAAATACCCTTTAGAACGCAGGTCAGAGTAAGTGGCTCAATTGTAATACACCCTTCTTCTCTTCCTCTACTCAAATGTGGATAAGAATTCTCTAAATTATTCCTACCAAATCCAAAGAACATTAACTTAATTAGTGCATATGCCTACAATATGAACGGATAGCTAAACGCAGTGCTAAAGAAAATAATAATCCTTTACACAATGAAATAATAGTCTCGGGTTCTCGATATTAATAACATGATTTTTTTGGTTCCTCTATTACTACCCATAATGGCTACCCAAATATATACAATAACGGGGTAAGAATGAGGAAGCTACTGTATGTACCTACATGAAGGTAGAATAGAAAGCCATTTAAGAAAACTACCACAAGCCCGCATGCCCACATATGCAAATATAAGCATATTACCTGGGATGCCAACTGTTACTAAAGTAATAAATAAAAATATATTTTAATTATTATTTGGTTATTTCTTTGCTTTGATGTAATTTTTTTAATAAAAGGAGAAAAGGTTTTAATCAGCATTAACATTTCTAGTAACATATTTCAGTCATGCAATAAAATATAGAAACAATAATTTGGTTCATGATCAAATTAAAAATATTCAAACGCAATACATTGTTTGGTTTTTTAAACCTTGGATAATTGATATACAAGCATATTATCAAGACGCGTAAATATTATGATTTCATTTTTTGGAATGATTATTTCAATTTTTAAAGATATAACTCATATTTTGAATTTATTACTTCTTAAAATGTTGATATTTATATAGGTACAGAATAATGTATTTAACTAATGTGAGACATCTTGTAAATGTGGGGAATGCCAGGCCTCCACCGTGGTTCGGATTCCACGTTAAACTGTAGGTCCTTCATTTCATCTAGCAATCATCCTACCATTACACATTAGCGTAAGTGCGTATAACCCGAACGGGTAGTAAGACGTGTTGATAATAATAATAATAATAAATAATGTGAAACTTACAAAATGTCTCCGCTAGGCTCTAAAAACTGAAAACATAATCATTAAGCAATTATCATCTAAATAATTTAAAATAAGACAACTTAATAATACTAATGTTGATAAAGTAAAATATTTAAAACATATTTATTGAAAAATTCAGTATATATGTGTATTGAAATGTGTTTCTTTGCTTAAAATCTTTTCTAATAAATACTTATTATATATAAATATGATTAATTCAATATTTATTATATTATTATCCTTAGCTTATGAACAAATCATTGAAAACATAATTATCTTAAAATGCAGCCGGGTATCATGGTAAATTAATCCTCTCTGATTTTAACCCAACGCTAACGAGTTTAAGATTTATAAAAAAAAATAAGACTTATATTACTGATGCGTTTATGTAAAACTTTATATTCTAGGACACGTATTAATCATTTAACAGTATTATTTTTAGTCAAAGCATGAATTTTTACCTTTAATCATAAATGTTTTCTTTGATAATTAAATATGAGTTTAAAAATTATTTTCTTTAAGGAGATGTATTTATTTGTATCCCGTAAAACTTCAAAACTGCTAATAAAAATTTCAGAAATCAAATGTATAAATCAACTTTATAAAAAAAATTCTAGTTGGTTCACAAAATATGTGTTTAGTATAAATTATGTGAAAGAGATAATGTACACTAATTTTTAATTTTGTATATTACCAGTGTAATCCTTTGAAGATCCAAGACTAGCACGAAAAAATATTACAAAAGTAAATAATTTTAACATAAAATAAATAAACATATTGAAAATTTAAGTATCTTGTTTTTAACTGATCGTGAAACGTGTACGTATTTCTGAAACAACCCAATCCTTTAAACTTTGTGAGTTATATAGAAAATCAAATGTACGAAAGCTTTAGTCTAGGAAAGATAAACAGTTGATAAATATTTAATTATTTATTGATGGATTTCGCAACACTCATTGGATTTCCTGAGAAAAACAAGTCGTCATAACATCATATTTTATAATCTACTAAATATATAGCCATATTTACGGTTTTAATTGATAAGGTTAGATTATGAAATGTGATTAATTGAATTATCTTCCATGATAAATAAGAAAACATGAATGAATTTCATAGTATAGGGATAGCGGAAATTAATTATCTACAAATATTGTCCTTTATAATGTAAATGGGGAGGGAAGTTTGGGGGTTCAAACACCCTCCTTCCCCCCGAAAGGTTCCCAAGTTTTTAATATGAAACTTAAAAATGGACTTGTATCAAATTTCAAATAACTTATAGAGGCCTTAAATTTTCAAAACATTTCCAGTGAAGAACCACTCCAAATATCTTCTTGAAGGCACTTTATTTTCAAGAAATATTCCAGGTGAATATTACTCGGTTTTCTAGAGGCATTCGATAAAAAAAAACACGTCTGGAGCCACTCCAGATAGTTCCTATATGCATATGATATTTCATAAATCCAAACAAGAACAATCATAATTAGCTTCTAAAAGCATTCGATTTTCAAAAATCTGTCAGGGGAAGACCATTTCTAATAAGTTTTTGAGGCAGATAGTGTAAAAAAAATCTAGGCATATTTTATTTCAAATAGCTACTAAGGGCATCCAATTTTTCAAATTTGCTGTTGGATAACTACTTCAGGTAACTTCTAATGGCATCTAACTTTGGAAAAAATGTATTTGGCGAGGAAATAATAGCTTCTAAGAGCATCTATATTTTAAATAATCTTGTTGGGGACCACATTAAATAAATTTTAGGCAATCTCATTAAAAAACTAATTGGTTGTAACTTCTTAAAATATCTTTAAGAGGCATTTAATATTCCAAATTTTGTTATAAAAAACTACGTAAAATAACCTCTAGGAGTATCCAAAATTCAAAAAATTTAATTGACACCACAATTCTAAGTAGCTTTTGAAAGAGTATAATTTTCAAATATTCTCCTAAGGAGGGAACTACTAATAACTTCTAGACGCATCTAGTTTTCTGACATTAACTAAAGATGAGGGTAGAAAGACCAGAAATAACTTATTAGTTACCTGCCCCCCTCCCCGACCCCTCCTTACCCCTTGCATACAAATAAACTTCCACCACTACTGTATTAAACAACAACGTTCTTATTTATCAGGGTTAAATAGTAAGTCTTAAACATCATATCATAAAATTATCATTTAGAACCCCCTAGAACCAAAATTATTATTTATTATTATTATTATTAGCACCACGTCTTACCACCCGTTCGGGTTATACGCACTTACGCTAATGTGTAATGGTAGGGTGATTGTGAGATGAAATGGAGGACCTACAGTTTAACGTGGAATCCGAACCACGGTGGAGGCCTGGCATTTCCCATATTCTCAAGATGTCTTGTCATAGGTGAAGGAAGGGTTTGGTAATCAGATAAATCTGTGCCAGGACCGGGGATTGAACCCCGGCCGCCAGCACATAAGTCTGACACCTTACCCCTAGACCGCCAGGTCACCCTACAACAAAAATTAAATTCACCTTACGCCTATGTGTCATTAAAAAAAAAGAAATCCCAAATTTCTAATTTAAGTTCTGAATAATAATTGGAGAGAATAAGTTAGAAAAAATATGTGACTTTAACTAAACGCAAGTGGGAATGCGGACTGAAATTCAAACTATTATGTTTGCGGAGCAGGTGAGGTTTTTGTTTTAATACCGTCTGTGTCTAATAAAATAGGTAAACATTTTCCTCCACGGGAATTCTGGTATATTTCCTTTAATTCTTCCTTCCTTATTCTTGCGCCACTACTGTGATTAAAACCTTCTTCAGGGGCCTAGTAATCTGAGGCGTCACTCTTATGTTGGACTAGTCTGATGAAGATGGGAAGATCGGGGGGTTTGAATCCCGGTCAGATCTATTACGGGTGGTTTTCCCTAAAATATTTTCCCATTGGAGAAATTATAATGTATGCGCTGCGTATAACCCGAACGGGTAGTAAGACGCGGTGCTAATAATAATAATAATAATAATAATAATAATAATATAATGTATGCGGAAAGCCTGAACAGGTAGTAAGACGCGGTGCTAAAAAAAAAGTCATTAATTGCGTAGAGCCCTAAAAGGTAAAAAGACGTGTGTTTTTTTTAATATTATCAGTGTATATATTATGAATATATCCAATACATTATAAAAAAGACTATGAATGAATTCAATACATTATAAAACCTCAATGTGCTAATTATTTTAATATGATCTACTTTAAGTTAAATGTAGAAAATATGTGAAACAGTTACGTCGTTTGTAAAATGAGCTTACGTTTCACTGTCGTTTTTTTATCTGACCTTCGGTTATGATAAATAATATTATGATTCAAATAGCATTTGGGTATACTGAGGTTTTTTTTCCCTAAATGGTTTTTCACTCTCTCTCTCTCCACGCAAATGTAGGTACACTTCATATAAATTGAATCTTCCTAATCCCTATTGGAATATCATGAAACGAGAAAGGCTAGGTCTGCAGTGGTGACAGTTATACTTTGAATCTTCTAGCTGGACCGGTACCACCCTCATTAATTTATCGGTGTAGGGTTGGTACTCTTCAGGACTGGAGATGAATGGTATCAGGGTTCCACTAGGGTAGATAGAACACACCGAATAAATAAAACCAACTTGTTTTTCGGTTGATGGGTCAAGGGGGGTGGCAATGCTTGGGGGGGGGGCAACCAGGGGGTAAAGAGTAGTTGGTGTGGACCCGGGAATTCATGGTCATAAATTTATATTCCAGGAGCGCGACCTCGAATGGGAGAGTATTCCCGACTGCCAGAAACATCACATCGCACTCCTTTATCATTCTAGATAGATAACCACACCGTTTTTTTAGTCAATATTTTACATCATATTATAAAAATGTAGATATTTCAACACCTCAACTTGTTTTTAACGAATTAAATGTGTTTTCCTAGCGCCACTTTTTACTACCCGTTTGGGCTATTCGCTTTAAATGTATTTACCCGTGGTGGTTGCACGTCTAAGGCATCACTCTCGCAATAGAATAGACTACCGACCCGCCTCGGTGGCGTAGTTGGCTAACGCGCTTGTCGTGTTGAGCTCGACTGCTGAGGACGGGGAGATCGAGGTTCGAATCTCGGTCGGGTGAACTGGGGGTGGTTTCTCCTAAATGTCTTTCCACGCTCCCTCCACGCAAATGCGGGTTCACTTCCTCTAATTCAACACTCCCAATTCCTAATCCATTAGAGTAATTAGTACTTAAAGCGTATAACCCAAACGGGTAGTAATACGCGGTGCTAAATATTATTATTATTATTATTAATAATAGACTACCGATACGGGAATATTTGGGTTCAAGCTCTGTTTGGGTTTATTAAGGGTATTTATTACTAAATAGTTTGTCTTTATTCTTCCACGCAAATGCGTATACAATTTATCTCAATTTAAATTTAGTAATTTGAAAATAATTAGTGTTATTAGTATATATGCATCCAACCCAAAAGAATAATAAGACAAGCTGATAGAAAAAAAATAACGTTATAATTTGATTGAAATCAGGTTTTATTCTACAAACAATAACCCGCCTCGGTGGCGTAGTTGGCTAACGCGCTTGTCGTGTTGAGCCCGACTGCTGAGGAGGGGGAGATCGAGGTTCGAATCTCGGTCGGGTGAACTGGGCGTGGTTTTTCCTAAATGGTTTTCCACTCTCCCTCCACGCAAATGCGGGTTCAATTCCTCTAATTCAACCTTCCCAATTCCTAATCCATTAGCGTAATTAGTACTTAAAGCGTATAACCCGAACGGGTAGTAAGACGCTGTGCTAAATATTATTACTATCATTAAGAACCAATAAACACATTAAAAAATTAAAATGTACAAACCATGCAAAATGTTTACAAAAACTTGATTGGTTTTAAATGAGAAACAAATGCCAAATTGAATCAATTAATTAATTTCTTATTTAAAAAAATTAATACATGGATAAAAATGTTTGTATATAATAATATTACATAAATATATAAAAAAGTAAAAATTATACTATTGGTAAAACATGAAGCTCAGTAACTCGGCCCCAAAATAGGACCCTACTTTATTTTCCCCCTCCCCCCATAAGTTTGGTTTTCATATACAGTGTCCTTCCATGATACTTATTGTCATTAGCATACATATCCCTACAGTCATACAAGGCATGGGATATAAGTTTCCCCACAAGAAATTGTCCCCTCTACACCCACTTTCACCTACATTACGGAAAAATCCTCTAATCAGATGGTAGCCGCCCCACCCCCTTTCAATAATGTCAAGTCGTCGTAAGAGGATACACCTATAAAAATTCCAATTATTCACCAAATCTAAGAGGAATTAGTGTCCCTGGTCCTGCCAACCAGAAGTAGTGGAGAGGTGTCCATCGAGCATGCAGAGGAGGTCGTTGCTGGTTAATATTATCCATGGCCTCTGATCAGCATAGATATGTTATCTCTCCTTCCTCCAACCAAGCCATGCCCCTCCTGAGGCATCTGGTAACTATAGACAGGATCTCTTTCTTTACAGATCATGCCCCCTGTACCTCGGTCCAGATCCTACGCCTCTCAGATCTTCTCCCCCTCTTTCCTCACCCTTATCAAGCATGTATATCTCCTCTAGACCAGCGGTTCCCAAACTTTTTAAATGGCGTACCACACCAAAATTTACTATAATTTGGAGTACCACCAAGATGACGCGGAATAGTTGCTATTTCAATACATTTATTATGATGCCCAGGTATTCAATAACATAGACGGCGTGCCTCCACCTGATATCTGAGCTAGAATCATTGTTGACAACCCTCCAATCACCATTTAAATTTGTTTTAATTTTGGCTGGACTTGGTTGTAATATATTTATAAGTGTTTTGACGTGGCTCTATCTTTTTCCTACTTTAATCTTCTTGTTTTGTTTGGCTTGTCACGGCGTACCACTGGGAATAAATTTTGTACCACTGGTGGTATGTGTTCTATAGTCCCGCTGCTCTAGACCATACTGGAATCATCCTAGAGCCTCCTGGTTATTCTAACTCAATTGTAGAGGAGGCCAGGATTCAAATCCCAGTCAAGGGTGGTTTTCCTCACGCTCACTACAGGTGAATTATGGTGCATTGCCTTTCTAATCTCTGAACACGAACACATGTATCACATGAACACACGAGTACATGTTTCACACAAACACTTGTATCACATGTTTCACACAAACACGTGTATTAAATGTAACACACGTACATATGTATCACATGTCACACACGAACACACGCATACACACAGAGAACATTATAATCCCAGCCGAGGGTGCTTTTCCCACTACAGGTGAGTTATGGGTCCCCCTTCCATAGTGTGTGTGTGAGTGTGTGAGTGTGTGAGTGTGTGAGTGTGTGAGTGTGTGTGTGTGTGTGTGTGTGATGACATGGGAGTTTCACTGCAGGCACACATGTGCTCGTAAGAACTTAAGTTGGAAAATCTGTAGTTTTATTAACATTCAGCCCAACTAGGTGAGCGTGGAAGAAGCATTAATTAAATTTTGAATAACAGTTTATATGATATGCTTATTATTTATAAGTCCGGTATCCTACATACTAGCCGAATTAAAAGTAATAACTATTTTTTCTTACGGTCAAAATTACACACACACACACACACACACAAATGTTAACCTTAACGTGCAAGTATAAAATGGTATCCTTAGGATAGTTCAAAATTACTTACACCTAAGGTTATAAAACTTAATTTTAGAAACATAAAACATTATTTTAAAAATGAGGTCATCGTTAAAATAAGCTTTTACCTTGAAAAAAAATGAAAATAATAATGGTGAAGGTTTTAAGAGAAACCACAATTTTATTAAAAACAAGTGAGACATTTCAATTTTCAAAAGAAAGGAGCTTTACGATTATAATAATAATATTTAGCACCGCGTCTTACTACCCGTTCGGGTTATACGCTTTAAGTACTAATTACTCTAATGGATTAGGAATTGGGAAGGTTGAATTAGAGGAGGTGAACCCACATTTGCGTGGAGGGAGAGTGTAAAACCATTTAGGAAAAACCACCCCCAGTTCACCCAACCGAGATTCGAACCTTGATCTCCCCGTCCTCAGCAGTCGAGCTCAACACGACAAGCGCGTTAGCCAACTACTCCACCGAGGCGGGTCTTTACGATTATACTTTGTAGCTTCAGATACCGTAACTCCAGGTAGGAATACATGAAAATAAATCTAGTAGCCTTTCTAGTTATTAAATGTTTACTCTAGTTATGATTCGCACGATATTGCATAATGCAACATATCAGGATTCTTCCAGGCTCAGAATTGAACTTGAGGTTTTTGGTTCGACACAACAAAGCTAGGATTCGTTTCATTTTCGTAATAGCAAGAATATTAAGACTAATTGTTAAAGAATTAATTAATCAAAAATATTACAAATAGAACACAACTATATTCATTAAGGGTGTTAATTTTTTTGATTTAGATAAACTATCAATGTACCAGGAATAGGAGGGTATCCCATAGTCATAAAAAAATCGGTAAACTATAACAAGTTTTTTTTTAAATATGCAGTATTGTGGCGTGTTAGACGTAATGTGATTTTTTTACAGTTCCTCTTAAAGATAAGTATTGTAATTGACAAAAAAGATAATCTTGAACCGAAACTATTTTACCTAACATGCATTAGTAGACCATTTACTAATGGTAGATGTATACATATAGATGATAATGTCGATGTTAGAATTATACAGAAAGAGTATTATGATAATTTAATCGTAGATAAAATAGCTTTTTAAAACCCGTTATCAAGTTAACGCAATAAATATTACAGCTACACATATATATGAGTCAATTTTATTTCCTTTAATTTTTTTTATCGTATGGAACAAATGACCGGAAGGAACATGACATCCAGATTAAGTCACCTTATGTGTAGATTATTATTATTATTATTATTATTATTATTATTATTATTATTATTATTAGCACCGCGTCTTACTACCCGTTCGGGCTATACGCACTTACGCTAGTGTGTAATGGTAGGGTGATTGTGAGATGAAATGGAGGACCTACAGTTTAACGTGGAATCCGAACCACGGTGGAGGCCTGGCATGTGTAGATTATTAACCGCTCTAGTAACACTGAACGTTGCCCAGGTTACATCACCGGAGGTTGTCTACACGTCGTAAGATGAGATGATGTGATGATGGTTAATATGGAGTTTTGGAGCAGGGCGAGTCTTAACAAAACTTAAGAATGATTTACTAAACTGTGGTGACCGTTGGGCTGATTTTAATTAAGGGAAAATATCCAAGGTACCAGCCAGGAATCGAAACCGGGAACCCTAGGCTTGTAGCCAGGTGCACTGATCACTACACCATGGGGCCGGTTTCCTTTAAGTTGAGCCACCCCTTTTCCAACAACTTTATAAATACTTAACGGGTTAATATTTAAGAAATAGTTGACTCAGTTCATTTTTTATATAAATCCTATGACAGTTATACAATAACCAAGGTCAATTCCCCTTAGTAACAATCGTTTGATGTGTTTAAATGCTATACAAAAGCCTGCAGAGATTACTCGAGACTCTAGAGGACAGTCCAACCAAGGCTGACTCAATTTCTAGATCGCCTAGTCTAACAAATTGTGTCATCTGTATAAGAAACATTAACTTCCCTAAGGTGGAGGATCAAAATGTGGTTTAGCTAGGTAATATAGCAGTCCCACCGTCACCGAGACGTTCCTCTACGACGTCTGATGGACAAAGCATTGTGATCATTTCTGAGGAGGAAGATGAATCAATCTTACTACCCTCCTCCCCGGGAACCCTAGAATTGGAGGCCCCCCTAGCTCTCCTCTGACGAGGAAAGCATTGACTGTCGTATGCTGATGTTTGATGACAGTCAATTCGATGCATACTGGTGGAAAAGGCATGATCACCATGGTGCGAACATGCATTGCTCAACGTTTCAGGGACGATAAGGTAAGCGTTCACAAAATCTGACTATACCTTCACACTTAAAAAAAAGAGATAGAGGGTTAACATATTGGTAGTAGGGGTGGTGTTTAAGCTCTCATTTTATGGCTCTCCCTCCCCTCCTTAAGGAGGAGTGGTCTTATATAAAGCCTGATCCCCTAGTTGATTAATGTTAAACTAAACTGTTTACCCTGAGGCAATGGACTTGCTAAACATGTTATTGGTCATCGAGAGCAATGAATAGATGATTCCTCCTGAAGCACTCCAAGGTTGGGTGAATGTTTGGTGGATGAGAATGAATGAAATGTGGAAGCCAAAATTTATTAACGATAGGAAAGAATAGGGGTTTAGAACAAAGGAAGAGCAGGGCTATGAAATATAACGAGAGTCGTGGGATGAAGAGAGGTGTTGTGGAGTGGAAGGAGAGCAGCGAGTGAGGTAGAATGAAAGTTGTGGGAGACGGGTGTTAAGTAGTGAAAATAGGGCCGGCTTATGGTGGTATAAGTAGTCATTGGATGAAAGTGGTCCTACGGGGTAAAAGGAGAGTTGTGGGAACAAGAGCAGTTATATATAGTGGTAAGAAAGCCGGTTTATGGAGTATAAGGATACATCATTGTAAGATTGTTATATCTTATTAACTAATATATTTGTAAATAATATTAACCTCACCAATGGTGTTGTCCCAACCACATCAAATTAACCAAAGAAAGCTCTCCTAGTTTAAACCAGATTTTCGCATTGTTATTAAAACAAAACTATCTCTTGGGTTACTATTACTCATATAAATAAATTATTCAAAAAATAACTATTATCCAACACTTATATATTGTCAGAAACTTTTGTGTGACTTACCCAATTCCACGCTTCCCATTTAGTTTGGATAACTATAAACATAGTAACACTGAAAATCTGCTAAAGTTTGATAAGCATGATAAAAAAAACTTTAAAATTAATGGTTCCATCAAGATTAGTATCAAACATTTGAATAACGGTTATCATGTTCAATAGTACCAATGTAAACAAATAAAAAACTAACAATCCCATATGGTTAAGAGTTAATTAAATCAAATTTGAGATAAAGAAAAAGGTTTAAGTGAGGTGAGGTTGAGTCCAACTTAGCTGGTACATATATTTTCCGAGGTTCTAGGGGATGGTGGTGATGACAATGACAATTTATTCCGTTGAGTACTATCTTCCTAAGAGAGTCAAATCCTTCTCACCTCACCGAGATACAATTCCGTTAACTTCGATAAAGGATTAGTTGACTGTACGAATTGTTGGATTGTTACAAGTGCGCACTGGTGACAATGCTTTTGAAAAACAAACCACGCTCGGCTACCATCTATGCCAACACCTCTCTAGGACCCTTCTAACGCTATAGGAGACGATGTGTCAGCTCCCGTTGACACCGGTGCCGATAGTAAGGGTTCGCGAACCAGACTTGAACACGTCCCAACAAGTCGTTATGAAGGGTTTGTTCGGTGTTATATGGTGTTACTGTGCGGTGAATCTCGTGTAAACTGCGGGTCTTGGATGAACCACCGTACGGCATGATTTGAAGAAGAAGTTCTTCATAGGGTTAAACAGAGCACATCCATTAGCAACCAAACCATTGGACGTGACATGGGTGTTAATCATGTTAGCATTTAGTATTTTCTGCATAAACAACAGCTCCACCCCTACCATCTAGAGAGAGTTCAAGCAATTAGTCCAATCAATGTTAGGCGACGAGTTAACATTTCTCACTGATTTGTGCAACTTTACCTGTTGCAAGTTGAATTTCCATGGCTTGTTCGTTTTACCGATGAATCTTCCATCATCAGGTAACGTATTTTCAACTCCCAAAATGGCCATATTCGGGACGAAGAATACCCTCACGCCACTCGCTCCACTAGATTCCAACAGCAGTTCAGCATCAACATGTGGGCTGATATTATTGACCGTTGTTTAATTGGTCTGTAGCTACTTCTACCCCACTTCACTGTCCACGTCTATTTGATTTTTTGCCAGAAGTATTGCAAGAATTTCTGGAAGCCATACTATTACGAATTCGCGAACAAATATGGCTGCAACAATACAGTGCATCACCAAAATGTTCAATTGCCTTCCAAGAATACATACGCCAGGTATTTGGGAACAGACGGATCGGTTAAAGGCAAGCAGTAGAATGGCCTCCACCCTCCTCAGACTAAGTTCCGCTAGACTTTTACATTTAGAGCCAAATTAAAAGCCTGGTTTAACTTGTCAAAACTGAGCAAGATCTGCTAGGATGCATTATCGCCGCAGGGCAAGACATCCTAATTAGGCCTGACATTTTTGAAATAATGTACCAGAACATTCTTAGCAGGTGCAATAGTTACATCGCAGTTGGTGGTCGTCATTTTAAGCAATTAATGTAGCCATCTTATTTGGCATTGCTAAACATTTTTATAAGAAATGTAAGCAAATAAACTATTATGAGAACTATTCTTATTAGTGAACATACTCACAGTTCCAGTCTGCAACGGAAAAAAGGTATGGTTCCGGACACGAGTGATTTATTAAAGTTTGGTCTATTCTTGACCCCCTAAATACCTTAGAAGTATTTAACCTCTATTCATTTACAACCAGTTTATCACTTATATACGGTACCGTAACTATACACGTACAACAGGTTTACAGTCACATATCGCATATCACATCCATGCTACGGTGGTGCCACAAGGCAGAGCCAAGCACCCTTGGGGACATGTCCTAGGACCGTTTCTGGGTTGGTACCGAAAACTCTCCTACCCCCTTTTACGAAAGGATGGGGAACTGGTTCGGGCCAGATATCTAGGGAGGTGAGAATTAACTCCGCCCCTTACTAATTACTCACTGGTTAGACCGGCAAAGGGACTGTGCCTCCCACACTCTCCGGGATGGTAGCTGGAGCTTCTTCCCTTCCGTTCATGGAAGTTACCTCACGGACTTCCCACTTTCCCTTAGGTAACGGAATGGGATTACACCCATTGCGCATGGAGAGATGAACCTTCCACTACTTTTTCCTACAAGTGAAGGCACCCATGATATAGCACACGCACTACTAGCTTCCCAGGCTAGCACCGGAGCTATAAAACAGCTCACCGATCGACCATGACACCCAGGTCCCATTTCTCGAAAGCCCAAAGACCCGCAAGCCCAAAATTTTAACAGTCTGTCCATAACATTATTCGTGGATGATTATACCCTATTCCCCACAGAGTACAATCTGTTACAATGGCCACCACATCACTGCGGTGGCATCTGCCCAGCCCTGTGTACTACTTACAATGAAAAGAGTCAAACGAGAGCATACCAGTCCACATGAGCCATACCACCTATCCTATAGGCACCGACTTTTGGCATGGGAAGGTGCACAGGCATTGAGACTAGGACTATGGGGCCCATAATGGAAAAGACAAAAAAAATGCTAAGCATAATATTTTCAAATTTTAAATTTCATCACCGTGTTCTGCTGTGTGGTTCAGACAGGCCATTGCATTATTTAGAGATTTAGTGATTGATAATTACGTCGTTTAGCTCCTGGGTGCCCTCGACGCACTTCGCTCACCAACATCTGAATGACTTAATCGCAGGACTAATTGAAGGGATCTTATAATCCATTAGCGTTGCTTATTTACAATAAATCAGCTACAGATATCACTATTAAGTATAACAAGGATCTAAACATGTGTGTAGTTCAAATCTTTTAGTTTGAACCCTCGACACTAATAAAAAAACATTAAAACTGCAACTCCCGCTAATGTGTTAAGGCTCTTCATGACTTTGGATTAATTTTCGTCATGTTCGGATATGTCTCAAGGGTCTTTGGGAACATTTACAATATCTGTGATAGGACTAAATGCAAAGAGGTATGTGTTAATTACTGTACAGTCACTTTGGGATACTCTATATGCAATCATGTTAAGAAAATAAATCACCATCTAACATCAAAAAGTATGTTACAAGATTCTAAAATATATATTTAAAGAACTGGTGCAAATTGCAAATTGTTTATGAGAGCCGGTCAATATGAAAACTGATGGGCTTTCTAGGTATATGCATGTGCTTGGGACTCCTAGTGTTAAGGTCAAAATTAAAACCATACACATGAAAAACTAGTTACGGAACTGCTTATATAAATCGGTTAATTTTCTAATTTTTTTGATATATATTTTGACGTTTAACTTGAAAACCACTGATAAGATCTCAAAAGTATCTCCACTCAAGGGTGCCTTACACTCTCAGGACGGACATTGGATATATTTTTTACCTTAAAGTATAATACATTATGATAGTATTCAAATATATTATTTCTTAAACCACGCAACTAACTGATATTTTCTCCTTTCTGTCTTACTTGATCTTCAAATCAACTTCACACCCAAAGAGTAATCCAAATAGAAATTATATATAAGTTTGGTTGGATGCTTTGTTTTCATATTGGTAGGTAAAATGCATTTCGTTGACAACTAAAAACACTCCATATACAACACATCTTAATTTGGTTTTTCTCTTACATTTACATAGATATGTATTCAGACAAATAGATATCTCCCATTAAAAGGCTGCTTATACTCCAAAGTAGCAATTGAAATATCCAAATAAATAAAATTTAATCAATATTCATGTATAAACGCTCTAACATAAAGACCAAGACATTTTGTACAAGTACTTAGGAATACTTGAAAATGTACACCATATATTTTTATAATTTTACTCATATAGAGACCCTAACGCCTTAGGCCGTTTAGCTGCCTCTGTGAGTTACTTCTAATTACTATACAGAACAGGTAGTAAGACGAGATTTACTCGAATACATTCCACTATGTTATAATTTATAAGATAAAGCCAATGTGTAGTCCATCAAGGTGGGACTGCTATAAATCAAAGTATTAAAATATGCACACAGAAAGTCTTATTAATATATATATATATATATATATATATATATATATATATTCTAGGCTTACATATACAGTTCTGAGACCACTATCATGGATATACCAAAACAAATAAAGTTAATGAGCTGAAACTAGGAATAGACCAGCGTACTCAAATAAATCCAAAGGTGTGGTTAATTGCGTTATATTTTCCTTTAAAATTATGAACTCTGACAACTCTGGATCTATTTGTAGTGAGCATCAATTTATAATAATGATATTTGTAATAAACCTAATTAATTTGTTATGATCTAAATATGTTTCAATACGTGCTAGAAATTTCGTTTATAGTTAACATTATCTTTGATTTTAGTAAACCCAAAAATTGAAACTTACTTGTGCAAGAATAAATGCTATAATAATTTTTTTCTTATTTTAAAAAAAAAACTTATATGTTTCTTATAATTTAAGACTTGGATAAATCAGTTCCATAGCAGAGTTCTTATTTTGGTAGACTATAGAGCAAATCAATCTTTGAAATTGGACGGATACAAAGTGCTCTGAGTGCAGAGTGTCACTGCACCCCATCCTCCAAGTTTAGGTAGTATAGTGTGGTTACAGCGAGGAAAGACAGACAATCTTCTTTGATCAACACCGTACCTTTTGCCGACCAGACATGGAGGATTGCGTCAATAACCACTCTACATAATTGCTTCTGGCACGCTGGTTTACCTACTAGATGTGTGACTTTTGAGGGCTAAGACAAATTGCCCCTAAAGAACTGTTTCAAATCGTCATTGACAAATTCTTTGGAATTAAATACTTAATTGATATATACTATGAAGTTATAGTAAAATAAATCTAACTGGATGAAGCCACCTTTGAGGCTGTAGAAGGTTATTCTAGCAAATTAACCAAAGATGATGATGACTAAGACGAAAGTCAATAAAGTGTCCCGAGAGTGAAAGATATTTTGGAGGGTGTCAGTACTGTTGTAAGATTTATTTAATGTTTTTAAAATTTGTAATCGCGTGTATAAAAGCTACAGAAAGGATACAAAAACCACTTACTAAAACAGTAGATATCAAACAATGACACATATTTAAATGTGTGTTGGTAAATTCATTTGAAATTGATTCTGTTTGTAATATTTTGTTTTGTTTATCACTATCCTTCTCAATGAAGGTAATGGAAAAACACATTTCAGCTTTAATGAACTTCGGACACTCTGAACCAAATATCTCAATCTGTGACGTTAATTATAAGCAGAGTTGAGAATAGATTGAGATTGTGTTGCCCTTAACCTCGTGACCACCAGTAAAAGTAGTTCTTAAAGGTGACCTGGCGGTCTAGGGGTAAAGTGTCAGACTTCTGTGCTGGCGGCCGGGGTTCAATCCTCGGTCCCGGCACAGATTTATCTGATTACCAAACCCTTACTTCACCTCTGACAAGACATCTTGTGAATGTGGGGAATGCCAGGTCTCCACCGTGGTTCGGATTCCACGTTAAACTGTAGGTCCTTCATTTCATATCACAATCACCCTACCATTACACATTAGCGTAGGTGCGTATAACCCGAACGGGTAGTAAGACGCGGTGCTAATAGTAGTAATAATAATAATAATTGTTCTTAAACCAATAAACTTAAGCTAACACGTTTAATGTATATTTAATTAAACCCCAGGGTGTGCACTTCAAGCGTATTTTTCTTAGATCAAATATTTTGAGAACAAAACTGCATAACTACTGGGAGGTATTTCTTTAAACTTCATTAACAAAAAAAATTCTAACTTTACATAAGTAGTCAGGGAAGTATTTATATTTTGTACCCTATATTTTTTAAATCCATAGTGAAATTGAAGCATCAGATTTCTTAACTACCAGTTCGGGTAGCTATAAACTAATAAACATAGAAATTGGAATATTGGCATGAGCCTACGTTCTTATAGAATCCTTAGTTTCTCATATTCATATGTTGCGAGCCTAATCACTGAAATATTAACTGCGAGGTGGGGGGGGGGCGGAGGGGGATGCCATTTAAATATTTAACTTGGTATACATTATTACTTAAGGAAATGAGCGGATGTGCACTTCTGGCGTTATTTTTAATTTTATATATATTGTGAGTATTATGACTTTGACTTCATGACCACCGGCGTGGGTATTTTAAAAAACCAATAATCCTTTAAAACTGACATTTTACATAAATACTAAGGGAAACTGATTGTGCACAAATAGGGTTTGGTTCCTTCTACATTCCAAAATTGAATACTTTAATTACGTGAGTACTAGTTTGTGATGATATAATGGTATTTACTTTGGTTCACGAACGCTATGTTCTGTATAATAGCGACTATTTTTCTATTTAAATTCTTATCTAAAGAGAAATGTCAACCTTCAATCGATTTTTTTTTAATGCCACTAACTTTAACTGGGTAGCATTGTGCCCTTTAAGTAAGTTTCACCCACCTTGGTGGCGTAGTTGGCTAACGCGCTAGTCGTGTTGAGCTCGACTGCTGAGGACGGAGAGATCGAGGTTCGAATCTCGGTTGGGTGAAAGGGGTGGTTTTTCCTAAATGGTTTCCCACTCTCCCTCCACGCAAATGCGGGTTCACTTCCTCTAATTCAACCTTCCCAATTCCTAACACATTATCGTAATTAGTACCAAAAGCTTATAACCCGAACGGGTAGTAAGACGCGGTGCTAATAATAATAATAATAATTTAAAAATCGTAAGATATGTGAAACCAAATAATATACATTGTTTCAGAAATATGATAAAAAAAAATAGCATCACATTCAACCAAAGACTATAAACTAAACAATATACACCGTTACAGAAACATATTGAAAAGAACGGAACATCTTGGTTCGTCAAAGACAATTAAAATCAACTCCCCATTACAAGACTTTAATTTAAAAATATATATATATTTACTAATAGCTCAGAGACTATTAGATGTCTAAGAATACACAATTTAATAAGAACTTATTTTTATTAGTCCTACAAATTTATAATGATAAGTTATTATGTATCTCATAGGGTTGCAGGGATGTTATCAAAATTTGATGTATCCGTCTATGTAACATACCGTCAATCCATTCCCCTGGAAACATGAGACCCGACATTTTATTTGCAATGCTAAACATTTGCTGGATACAGATTTTAGTCAAAATCATTGGAGCGGGTCTTGAGAAAATAAATGTTTTCTCTTCTCTCCCTCAAATAAACCACCCTTAATACTAGGGTTGTATGAATATTTCCAGAAAATCCTCTGAGGAACTTCATAAAAACCATAGTATTTACTCTTATATAATTATAGTAGGGTTTTGATAAAGTTATACAGATGAGTTTTTGGAATTATCTATCTAAACCTAAAAAATTATTATTATTATTAGCACCGCGTCTTACTACCCGTTCGGGTTATACGCACTTACGCTAATGTGTGATGGTAGGGTGACTGTGAGATGAAATGGAGGACCTACAGCTTAACGTGGAATCCGAACCACGGTGGAGGCGTGGCATTCCCCACATTCACAAGATGTCTTGTCGGAGGTGAAGGAAGGGTTTGGTAATCAGATAAATCTGTGCCGGGACCGAGGATTGAACCCCGGCCACCAGTACAGAAGTCTGACACCTTACCCTTAGACCGCCAGGTCACCGACTAAATCTAAATATAAATCGTAATATAAAATATTAATTTTAATAACCTAATCGGAATGTGCATGAAGATAATGAGTAGTGGAGGAGATGCCACTTTTTGGAAACATAGTAAATCCCTTTTTAACCCAGTCATGGCTAGTGTCCCAGCCTTACAGGTAAAAGTAAATAAACCAGTGCACCTTTCTTTCACCCCGTAGCGGGAAATATTAAAACCAGTTCTGGAATATAAATTCTTTTTTAATGTGAAAGAAATAATAATCAACTGTCAAAAGCAATATAACCACATTGAAATGGTGGTATTAATATAGTATTGACAGGTTTTTAATGCGTAACTAATATTGAAGTTTCATATTTGACATAAAAGTTCGATAAAAGTGACATTACAACCAAACCATTAATACCCTCCAAATAACAACACTTACTCACATTTTATTGGCAACATTATTTGCAGTTGACAAAATAATCACATTTATAAATAGTGTAGAAGTAATACATCAGGATCATAACGGGGGCTACTAAAGTTAATTTGTGGTAAGCTACTAAACGTTAACCTCCATTATTTCATTGAAATTAGTAGTGTTCAGAATTAAAATTCTTACTTAAAATAAATGAATACAATGGTTTTCAGAAACTGTTATGACATAAGCACAGATTGGAAAAATTAAAGATAATGAAAGTTCACCTTCAATAAATTAAAGGGGATGTCTAGAAGAGCACAGATACGTAACAGTGACGTCAATAGCTTCCACGTTATTTAAAAAGAGGTTTGTTTTTTTAGAATGTGGTTGAGACCAAAGTGGAAACAAAGATTTATAATTTCGCATTTCATAGTCGAACAAAAAGGGTTATAAAATCAATATTTTTCATTGATATAGGGAAGAGAATAATGTTATCATTATTTAATTTTTATTATTATTATTAGCACCGCGTCTTACTACCCGTTCGGATTATACGCACTTACGCTAATGTGTAAAGGTAGTGTGATTGTGAGATGAAATGGAGGACCTACAGTATAACGTGGAATACGAACCACTGTGGAGGCCTGGCATTCCTCACATTCACAAGATGTCTTGTCAGAGGTGAAGGAAGGGTTTGGTAATCAGATAAATCTTTGCCGGGACCGAGGATTGAACCCCGGCCGCCAGCACAGAAGTCTGACACCTTACCCCTAGACCGCCAGGTCACCTATCATTTTTTAAGATTGCCTTAGTGGTTTTGAAGCTTACAAACTGTTACTCTCGTAAGAAATACCACAGTTCAGAGCTATATGAATTCAAGCAGACTGCACCCTTAAGTACGTCCATAATAACCTACTTGGTAGTGATTTTATTGATCCGCGCCGGCTGAGGAATGAGCCAAGTTACTAGACATTACATTTCAGTTTTTTTGCTGATGAGAATTTATGGGTTAGAATGCAGGCTGAATTTGATAAAAGTGGTTCTCTACGTATAGCTTTCCAATATCTCTCTTCGTAAATGGAGGTGAATTTTCGTTTACTCTAAATGTCCATCGTTATCGCTTTCTATTAAATTAATTTCAGTCAATTTATCAAATTAATGGCCTTAAATGCAGCTAGAAATGTTGCTAGACCTAATTTCAATATTCATACGTCAAGTCACTGACCTGCAACTGTCACATATTAACAATACCTTTATCATATCACTAAAAATAATGTAAAATCCTATTAGTTTTGGACTAAAAAAAATTGTCGTTTGTGTTTTCTAAAGGGACATTTTTATGAAAATTGAAATGTAATAAAATAACAATTGAAAAAAAAACTTTGTAAACCCAAAATAATATTTGTCCGTGCAGACTTTAGATACTACCCCAAGATTGAAAATGTATATCCTATGTTTTAAATATTTAATAAACAATTAATTTTGTTTAAAGTAATAGAGCTTCATCAATATGCTTTCTATTACGATGAATAGCGGGCCAGGTAAAGACACTTAAGCCTACGTTGAGTAAAAATAATATCAGTTAGCTATAAAAAGTTGTTTTTTTTGCACCGCGTCTTACTACTAACTGTTTAGGTTGTTAGGTTGTACACATAGTGTCCAATATTAAATAATTATTTATTTTAATTAGTACCTTTAAATACTTATAATTGTTTTATATAGAGTTTAAGGTGCTGTAGAGGTTGATCAAGGTTAAGTGCATTACATTAGCGTGATCTTATTACCAAACCCTTCCTTTACCTCTGACAAGACATCTTGTGAACGTGGGGAATGCCAGGCCTCCACCGTGGTTTGGATTCCACGTTAAACTGTAGGTCCTCCATTTCATCTCACAATCACCCTACTATTACACATTAGCGTAAGTGCGTATAACCCGAACGGGTAGTAAGACGCGGTGCTAATAATAATAATAATAATACATTAGCTTGGATGGTGAATGTGAAAACTAGAATCATGGATCACACGTAGAAAATCTCTTCCAGAATACCATCTTAAGATTCAAACCATAGTTTTCTCATCACCAGAATACTAGTATATAGAGAAAATTAGGGAAATTATTTGAAATATTTAAATGTATATATTAGTATAGAAATACACATTACGGTTCTATATAAACTAAGGGTACTCGGATGAGATAAATGTTATTTGTTTAGTTTTATTATTTAACGTGCACGTTTAAAACCAACAGATAATATCAGCACACAGCTTAAAAATAAATTTAAATCTAAAACAGGGATATAACCTAGCCCATATGGTTGATATTTTTGTTCGTTATTAAATATTAAATTCCAATTGATTTACTAATTATATATATATATATATATTTTTTTTGCCTTTCCAGAAACTGAACTTAGGACACCTATCACATTTGGCAGACACATTACCAGCGTAGCTAATGTATTGTACTTTTAAATTTATACTCAGAAATAATATATATGTGAGGTTGGGCTGTATTGAATACAGCCACCTAAGTTTGTAAAAAGACAAATAAATCATATTTTTAAGTAAAAAAACTTATTAAGCTCAACCAGGGAATATATTCAAACTTGAACAGGTGTTCGCATAGTCCAACGTTTTACTTTCTTACTCTACTAAATTGCCAGTGATAGGGAGATAGAGGTTTCAAATCCGTTCGAGTGTTCTGAGCGTTAAAAAAAATACCACTCTTTATTTATTCAAATGTGGGTAAATGTCTTCATCCTTATTCTATTAGCGTAATTAAAATGTGCACAAAACTCAAAAATGCACTAAGACACGGAGAATAAAACAATAGAATAAATGGTACGGTGCATCGCACAAAATTTCCTTTTATCTTAAAACCAAAACATTTATTAAAAATTATTCAGATATGTGAAACTAATTAATAAACATTTAAGAGAAACGCTCAACTAAAAATCATTAATGAAATAATATACACTCTTACAGAAACATTGAGAAAAGAGGAAACTCTCGGTCCACTTTGTCCACCAAAGAGCATAACAATCGATTGCACATTGGTGACCTGGCGGCCTAGGGGTATGGTGTCGGACTTCTGTGCTGGCGACCGGGGCTCAATCCTCGGTCCCGGCACAGATTTATCTGATTACCAAACCCTTCCTTCACCTCTGACAAGACATCTTGTGAATGTGGGGAATGCCAGGCCTCCACCGTGGTTCGGATTCCACGTTAAACTGTAGGTCCTCCATTTCATCTCACAATAACCCTACCATTACACATTAGCGTAAGTGCGTATAACCCGAACGGGTAGTAAGACGCGGTGCTAATAATAATAATAATGATTGCACATTATTTTTAGCACCGCGTCTTATTACCCGTTAGGGTTATACGCTTAATTAATAATCACGAATATGGGTTTAGGGATCATATGGTTATATTTAGAGGAAGTGAACCCATATTAGCCCAGGGAGAGAGTGGAAAACCATTTGGGGAAAACTACTTTTAATACACTCGATCGATATTCGAATCTCAATCTTCCCGTTATTGGCGGTCTAGTCTACTGCGAGAGTAGCGCTTTAGTTCATGCGGCCACCTAAGTGGTTAATTTCACATTTCAAAGAGCTTCATAAAAAATGTATATGTACTTATAATTCAGAAACTATTTCTCTAAGAAACATATATTCTTATTAAAATATTTTTAATGTTAATAGTACTAAAATTTTACGATGATTTATTTCTTATCTCAAATATTAGATGAGATATAATCAAAATTGGAGTTTTAGGGATATGTGAGGAACCATTAAAGTTTAATATTCATTGGTAAACGAGAAATGTTGTTTATAATGTTAAACAGATTAAAAAAAATCAAAATCATTAAATTGTATTTGGAGAAAATCGATTTTTCTCTTTTTGCCCTTCATTAAACTGCCATTAATCTTAGATTTGATACCTGCCTCGGTGGCGTAGTTGGCTAACGCGCTAGTCATGTTGAGCTCGGCTGCTGAGGACGGGGAAATCAAGGTTCGAGTCTCGGTCGGGTGAACTGAGGGTGGTTTTTCCTAAATGGTTTTCCAGTCTACCTACACGCAAGTGCGGGTTCACTTCCTCTTATTCAACCTTCCCAATTCCCAATCCATTAGAGTAATTAGTACTTAAAGCGTATAGCCCGAACGGGTAGTAAGACGAGGTGCTAATATTATTATTATTATTACTTAGGGTTGATATATAGTTATTCTAAATCTGTATAATTTTTTTTGTCACTAGGTCGAGATAAAAACTACCTCACGAAAATAACTTTTTTGGTTTCACGGGATCATTAAAGGTCGACATCCATTAAATCTCGATATTTTTTTTACGGTCACAATAACTTATTTCTCAGAGGAGTTGAGCGAAAGTAAAAAAAGTTAGTACTCTTGAGATAAAGTCATGTGCGTTGGCTTCTATTTAACCTTACGGGGAACACGTTAGTAGTATCATTCTAAAACAAATTACTAAATAAAGCTTGGAATGGAATTCGAATCAACAATAAAAGTGCGATCCTTAAACGTTAGCAGTACCCAAATCATTGCGTAAAAACGGAATTGAATGCCTTGGGTCGGGCCACTGGGAACATTTCCTAGAATTGAGCTATTGGCTTAGATCCCTTTAATTTAACTTTAGTAAAGATTAAATTGAACATTTAAATCGAACCTGTACCTTCAAAAACAAGGTAAAAAAAAACACAATTTATTCAACAATTAATTAAATTTGAACACTCGAAATAAATCTCTAAAAATTTTCATGTATAAATAATTAAACGATATCTTGAGTTAAGATTTCACAAAATACAAATTCATAGTCACACGTGCCGGTCAAAATGGTTAAACGACTTCAGTGCTAAGTAACATTGCCATTCTGGTTGCCTACCTGGCAGGCATTTACACTTGTCTCTGAGCTCAAACTTATGTGATTATCTCGAAAACGGGGAAAGCTAGACAGTTTCTCCAAGACATCTTTTTTGTTAATTTGTAATCCTTGTTTGGTAATCTTAAGTCAAAATTAGTAATACTTACTCTTTCATATTTTATCGCAGAAAAAAGTGTTACAACCCCCCCTTTTTCACATGATGGGGGTGGGTCACGGTAATAGTACATTTAGTTTATTAATGATCAAGGTTTCAATAAGTAGTATACAAAGATTCGTTGTAATACCCTGAGCAGTTCTCATAATATTTCACACAATAGTCGTATTTAGCTCTATATTTAGGGGTGAATACCACCCTTAATATTTAAGATGAACCCTATGTTGCTGATGTGAATTATTCTATTTTCACCCAAGGAATAGCCTGCCAACGTTTGATTCAATGTTTTAGATACACGTTGTCTATGTAATGTATTCATAAATTTACCAAATACCAATTTGATACACATAATATGACATTTTAGCCATTTTTATAAATGGATATAAAAACATGTCAACAGTGAACTACCCTTAAACGCATTTCCTCTCAAAAAGTAATTATTTATTATTATTTGCCATGTATACAACTCCCTGATCTGTATTTTAAGCAAACACGTTAAGCCATTTTTGAGAAATTTGAAATTTAAAAAAAAAATAGCATAAAACTATCTTTAATTTAACGGTTAGGGTCAAAATTAAGTCTTGAAATTAGCCTTATAGCATCTAAATATTAAGTTTGAACAAACTGAATCACGCAGTTTTATATAAAAGCCTAAGGACAGACATAAAGAAATACATAACAGAAGGTGACCTGGTGGTCTAGGGGTAAGGTGTCAGACTTCTGTGCTGGCGGCCGGGGTTCAATCCTCGGTCCCGGCACAGATTTATCTGATTACCAAACCCTTCCTTCACCTCTGACAAGACATCTTGTGAATGTGGGGAATTCCAGGCCTCCACCGTGGCTCGGATTCCACGTTAAACTTTAGTTCCTCCATTTCCTCTCACAATCACCCTACCATAACACATTAGCGTAAGTGCGTATAAACCGAACGGGTAGTAAGACGCGGTGCTAATAATAATAATAATAATAATAATAATTGTTTACCTGCTTTGGTGGCCACGGGGTGTAACGCGATATTCTCGGGCTGAACTAAACTGCTGAATACGGGGAGATCGGGTTTCAATCCCAGTCAGGTTCACCGAGGGTGTTTTTTTTTCTAGGTGGGTTTCAACTCTCCCTCTAAGCAAATTAGAGTGCATTTCCTCTAAATGAAGCCTTCCTTATCCTTAACCAATTAATTTAATTAAAACATAATCATATAACCTGAATAAGAAGTAAGACGCGTGTCGCTACCCATGGTCCAGTGAGCCTAACGATGGGCTTTATGGGATAGGTAGGTAGTGGCAAATAACTGTGGGGTTCGTTTAATCTGTTTTATTGAAATATATTAATTGAACTAATAGTATGCTATGTGATATAGGATTTAGAGCTTATTGTAAGAGTTTGAAAAGGTTACTAGTTCTGTCAATGTCCCTACTCAGCAATCCGTGCCCTGAACTATTTTCAACGCTATAATCCTAGCTGGTGTCGAACACCTTACCGTCCAGTGCTGTGCTGTCATTGTCTAACTCTGCCGTCTAATATGGGTTGGGGTGTCCTCCGCTTTACATAACAGTGAATCAAGCTTTAGAATATTATCCCCACAAGTTGGTTAAACTTGCAGCTGAGTATGTAGAGCACCTTGGACTAGCCCTACTAGCAACTACCCGCCTCGGTGGCGTAGTTGGCTAACGCGCTTGTTGTGTTGAGCTCGACTGCTGAGGACGGGGAGATCGAGGTTCAAATCTCGGTCGGGTGAACTGGGGGTGGTTTTTCCTAAATGGTTTTCCAC
>CABFVX010000390.1:86943-103264 GCA_902151425.1 Timema shepardi
GTGGGGTTGGAAGCGGCCTAAGCTTTCCCTTCCGCCCCCCCCCACCCCTCACCCCTTTTCTCTTAAAGTCCGAAACTCACTGTTATAAACCAAAAAAGGAAGAGTGCTTCCTCTGATACCAGTTTCGACAAGGCTCTCTCTATATTATACTACTTGGCAGAACAACTGATGTTGTTTAAAAACACAACCTAGTCTGAATACTCAACTGCTGAGTCAGGAGAGTTGAAAGTGAGTTTATTGACTTATGTGGCACTTACCAGATCTAAATTGACTAAGGCGGCAAGCTATGACACCTGCTTAAATATATGTATTATTCCAATAATATTAATATATATATGTATACATAGCTTCAGTCAATTTTTTAGACATAATATATAGATATACAGAATCTGAAATTAGTTAAAACTCGATGTCCCCAGGTAAAACTAGTTTCAGAAAAGCCATTTTATACATTTCAGTTTTATATAGTTAAATCTAGAATTAACTATCTCCTGTCAGTGAAATTTATTTACAACAAAAACGATCTGTCGAATTAATATATTGACTGTTTTTAATATAATAAAAGTGTATTAAAGGCTCTTTCTTGACCTGGGAATGTGTAACATATTCCTGTGTTAATTAAATTATATTAGTTTATTGTGTGCAGTTTATCAGTGCACGTGACTCCTCAGTCTTCATTTTTGTATGTGTTTATTACGTGCAGTGTGTGTTTTTCGTGGTTTTTACGGCATGCGTGCTGAAAATCAATATAAGGTTGATTGAGGGCGATGATGGAAATTGCGTTTCATGGGGTAGTTACATAATATAGAGATAAATAAATAGAGTAAATATTATTTGATGAAAATAGAAGCTAACAGTATTTTTTTTTCCTGCTAAGTTTGAAACAGAAAAATATTTTGTGAAGAAGATACCTTTGCCATACTCGTCATTTAAAAGATTTGTTATTATATAAATTGGAAAAGTGAAAAAGTTGGTCTCAGCAGATTAAACCATCATGTACTATTTACAAGAGAAGAAATCTACAATAGGTGGTCCATGTAGCTGTAAGATATGGAGGTTTAGACAAGATGTAAAAGGAAAACTCGAAGAGCCAACTCATTCATATCTGAGATAACAACATTATTGCCTGATTTAGTGATGTTACATGTTAAAAGAAGTTATTGACACAGTAAGGCTTCAGTAAAATGGGTAAACCTAAAACCAATTGGCTTCATGAATGAAAGACAAGGACTCCACAAATTGTTCAAATGGTCTCCGTTGTGTGCAGTTCATGAAAAACAGAGCCCTCAATTCAGGGACAAAGAAATTGCCATACAAAGCAATGTCCATTATTGAGCTTAGAGTTGGACTCAATATATTTTCACTGCCGCTCAATGTTATACAAATCTTCTAGGATCAGGATGAACTTAGAGAATTCATTGAGCAGATGAATGTAAAAAAAGAGGAAAGAAAAGGAGGCAGAGGAAACGCTAAAATATTTATTTTGTTAGAAAGGAAGGCCATTTTAATTTGTCAGAACAGGTTAGGAAATTGAAATTGATAACTGTTGGAAAACATACTTCCGGTTGATATTGGATTTGATGCTATCATATTATCTATGCCAATATCGACAGGTCAAAAGAGACCTTTTAAACATTATATACCTCTTAACGATGCGTTTGCAGGAAACATAAATATTTCAACTTTTAATGGCAAGGCAACATGGCTTGCTTAATTAAATGAGAAAAAATATAATTAATACATGAAATAATAAGCGATTTTTCTCAAATCAGTAATGCTATTATTTGTCCCTAGACACAATTATCTTTCCCTATCATCAGGTTTAAATTGTCAGAGACTTCATTCAATACTGTTTTTGACTGGCCAGTAAGGGTATAGACAATATAGGATTTATATATATATATATATATATAACACAACTGGTTTTATATATATATATAGTACGTTGAATAAATGTGTCAAATGTTTTGACCAGACAAAACTAGTACTTACTAAAATCTTTCAGATATAAAGATTGTTGTTGGCTTAAACTTGGACTGGGAAGGTGAGAGATGTTTCATGAGTGGTTTACGTTCTTTTACTCATGTCAGTTTATTATTTGTGGTTGATCAGTTTTCGTGAGTCATTTGTCTTTATTTTTTACAGTGCTATTATACATATACAATACATATAATCAATACAAAATTACTTATATTAACATATTTAATTAGAAATTTTCACGGTAAAAACATGTTTGTTTATTTATTTCTTATAGGAAGTGGAGGTAATAATTATGTTCATTACATTTGTTAAATTTGTGATCAATTAAAAATTAATGAGACATAGCTTAAACTCAAAATAATAGGCCCTGTAACATTATAATAAATATTACTGTAGTTTATTCGTTCGCAACAAAGCCATTTTTAATGTTATATTTAACATTGACTGTATTCAAATTTGAGAATTAATTTAACAATTATTTTTAGTTTAGTTTTTGGTTTCTAGTAATTTTTTTTATGGTGTATTTTGACGCTATCACTTTTAGGGTGAAGTTAATATGCAATTTATTCATAATATTCAAGTTGATTTTAGGAAAAAGAATTAAAAATTTAATTTTGTTTTACAATGCTATTTAAAAACCATATATTTATAATCATTTTTCTTGGAGAGTGTAATATACTATAAATCAGAGTGCGTATAACCCGTACGGGTAGTAAGACGTGGTGCTAATAATAATAATATAAATCAGAAATATATTCAATCAAAGCGAAGTGAAAGTGTTTTATTTATATGGTATATTTGTATTCTTGCCCTCTGTGTAGGATGGTCTAATTGTTATAATTGATTTTCCTCAAATAATCCCTTAGCTATATAGCTTTACACGAGAAAGACGTACGTATTGTCTCGTAAGCTCCCTTTAAAATACGATAGGTTATACATTTTTTCACATGGCATCTATTTTTCAGGAATTTTATTAAAATTTTACGGCCAAAGGTTTCCAGGAAATCAGAGTTTATCGGGTTTTTTTATATACAGCTATCATCTTCCCTTACCTAGAAGGATGTTGAGCAATCAATTTAACTTGTGAAACCTATTGTTTTTTACGCTTCAAATGCATGAATGGGATTAATGTATATTCTTCCCCTTTATAATTGGTATATATTGCATACCCTGCCATTCACATATATCTATTTCTTCATAACCTTAGCTCATTTCACAATTTTGACGTGAATACGTCTTTAAATTTGCTACCATACGGGGGCAATCCAAAAACCTAATGATACCAAAATCGGGTGATACAATTTGGCGTTGTAGTTTCGAATCTATCCTCTACATCCAAAATTAGGTTATACCACTGGATAGCTAAAGGATCAAAGAATGCATTACAATACGCGAGAACAGTGACGCATCGCGCGCGGTGGAGGGGGAAGCACCACCATTTTGAGGTTATTTTGTTGCGTATCGAGATTTGCAATTAGTATAACTTCTGATTAGGGGAAGCTACGATGTTCGTTTAAGTTTTAATCGTCAGCTGTCGTCAAAATGTATCTATTGTATATAAATACATTAATAAAAATATTTTATTTAAAAAATATATATAGCCCGTTACATAAACATATTCACGTACAACACACAGCCGTGTCCATGACACAGCCACACCCCATTTTTTTTAACCAAAACTTTTGAATATATCCCAAACAAGACACGCAAGACTTGCAAAATTGGATGTAAAGCTTCTAACCAGTGCGTGCATTACAAAAATATTGTGTACGGTCCAAGTACAGAAGATGTGAATTACACTTGAGCTAATACTTTGACCGAAATTTTGATATTGTATAATCTCATAATCGCATATACAAATTATTGGTATCAAGCTATTTTTAATTCAGCTGTACTAGACGTTTGGCCTGTCCAATACAGATTACATATTGGATTCCGCGCGAATTATTTCTCTTGTTGTTTATATTTTAATCAACAACATTTGCTCAAACTTGATTTGTTATAAAAACCACATACTACTAGGAAAAAACTTTCAGATATCGATTTTCATCCAAACTCAACTCAATTAATGAATTTTGTCCATTGTATTGGATCAGCCAACTTGTTTTTTCAAACCTGTTTCTTAAAGAAAATAATATCTATGCCAAATTTCAGCGCTTTAGGATATCGGGAAGTTTTATAAAGAACCTTTTAAAGACAGATACCACATGAGTTTTATATATTTATGTATATTTTTAATAAAGTCATTATAAATTTACAATGGTTTGGTACCATAAAAGTAAAAGCCAAAAACTTATATCTTAGAGTAAAAAGATATTAGTTTGAAAACTAGGACTTAATAAGAAAGAAAAATACCATCGGTGAAATCGACTGGTGACAGATTTTTCGAGGTAGAGAGTAGATAGACTCCAGTCCTTCTAGTGTTAAGCTTGAAAAAAAAACACTTTTACCATTAAAATTGATATTTTTGAAAAATTATGTAAAATATTCTAATGTTTGTTTGATCTAATTAATATACTTTTATCTTTTCAGGTAAGTACTTGATGGATGCACACAACCAAATATTATTGAAAACTAGTCAATCTTTTGGAATATTCAATATCAAAATGGTAAGCTAAATATATTGATTTTTATGATTTTATTTTAGTTGTTAAATAGTAATACTAGACACTACTTCACCAAATTAATCTATTGTATGATGTTACTAAATTATATACTAAACATGTTAAAGAACCGATAATATTTATATAATTGTTAATTAATGTTAAGATAGTGTTTTGGTAAAATCCGCAATAGCCGTTGATGTTTTGACCGATCACAATTCTCCATATAATAACCTCTTAGAATTGTTGTGGAAGAATTTTTCTAATAACTGTTTATCTTGTATTGAATTATAAACGCAATATGATATTAATTCACTTCCAAATATTTACCAATAATCAAGCTTATTGGTTTTATCGGGTTGCAAACTCAGTGTACGTTCATCGACACATTTATATGACGGAATCACCCCCAAGCTAGGGTATTTACGTCACCAAGGTTAAAATGTTATCTGTATGGACAGTAGCTGTCTCCACCACTTGCGTTTAATCTTGATGGTTGGGACATAAAGTCGAATGGCATCGTTAAACGCCTGTTCTAAAACTACACTTTGCTAACGTAAAAGCTAACCCTTTTTTAAAAAAAAAGCTGTTTCATTCGTCACTGTTGACCTGATGTAAGCCTTGAAACGCTTTTGGTGAAATTTAGCTAAAAGTAAATTTTAGAACATTAAACTCTCTTTTACAATAGATCGTTCTCCAGGTGAGGTTTTGTCCTTCAATACTATCGAAGTATTGTTACCAGTCCACTTCTTAAAATGAACTATAACACATAGGTAATACATTTGATGGTTTTATTTTAAGCACCCTTTTAATATTCCTTTTAATGACATCTTAGATTTAATTTAAAAAAAATTAACATCAAAGTAAAAAATTTCATTTTATATATAATGGTAGTACATGTCAAATATTTAAGTTTTAGTCTTGAAAGTATTTGTGACTAACCATAGCAATGCACTTAATAATATACAGTATAATAGCTAGACTATGTATGTAGGACTATGCTCTATGGTTTGAGATAACTTCAATATATGCTTACATTTTTAATCCACATTTACCAAAAAAGAACATTAAAAACTACATACATAGATGATTGATCCTGTCTAGTGGACTTTCTCTAATGATACTAGCTGTGTGTGGATTGTAATAAAGTCTATTGCTACTATTTTAATTTAGTCTTTTTGCCATATTAAGCACAGGAGGTTTTGTAACCAGTATTTGAGAGTCGAAAAAATACCATAAATTGACTTTTATATATACAAGGACTCCTTTTTAATCAATCAAGTAGACTTTATACAAATAATCATATAAAATACACTTCAAGGAAGTGGGTATGTGTGTTTAATTTACCCTAAAAGGTGGTAGTCTGATCGCGACGAAATGCATTACGGTAGGTGGTACTATATTATAAGCTATACCATAGTATAATCAATCATCCAGGTAAATTAATATTTAGCAACGCGTCTTACTACCCATTCGGGTTATACGTTTTAAGTACTAATTACTCTAATGGATTAGGAATTGAAAAGGTTGAATTAGAGGAAGTGAACCCACATTTGCGTGGAGGGAGAGTGGAAAACCATTTAGGAAAAACCACCCCCGGTTCACCCGACCGAGATTCGAACCTCGATCTCCCTGTCCTCAGCAGTAGAGCTCAAAACGACAAGCGCATCTAGGTAAAACTCTTGCCTTTCAGGGTGAATATAATTTACACAATATAACTTTCACATTAAACTTTTAGTTTAATATAGAGGCTTCTTAATGATTAATAAATACATACCATTTTACTGGGTTAATGCAAGCTATAACATTCTTTCTTAATCATTATTAAGTGGCGTGTGTTTCTAATATTATTGACATAAACTGGTTTGGTGAAATAAACCCATCTGAAAAATAGGTGTGTAATAATATTTAACTCTCTGTTATATTGAAATAATATTTTGTAAAATTCAAAAATACACAATTTAAAAATTATTAATTTTTTTTTTTAGAAAGTTGCAAAGTTAAAATTTAGACCTAACGGTCCAGGTCACTTCAATCAATTATCTTTCCATGGCTAAGCCCTGCTGAGTAATTAGTAGCAAAGATGCATTTGTTATCAAGAAAAACTTATAAATTTTTCTAATAGATAATATAGAACCAAATTTTTTCGAAACAATTCTGAGAACCTTGAAGGACTCCCGTATTATTCCATTGCACAGCTGGTCGTGTTGAGCTCAACTGCTGAGGACGGGGAGATCGAGGATCGAATCTCGGTCAGGTGAACTGGGGGGGGGAGGGGGTCCTAAATGGTTTTCCACTCTCCCTCCACGCAAATACGGGTTCACTTCCTCTAATTCAACCTTCCCAATTCCTAATCCATTAGCGTAAATTAGTACTTAAAGCGTATAACCCGAACGGGTAGTAAGACGCGGTGCTAAATATTATTAAATATTATTATCATATGTACAGATTAAAATAAACTAATCCTACCGTGGTAAGACTCCACTATACGGCACTGGGAAATTCAATATTAAAATTACCTAAAATAAATAAGAGGGAAGATGATAATAAATCCAAAAATTGCCTAGTAAAATATTTATTATCTTAATTGTAGCTTTAATTAAATAAATGAACATGTAAATCAAAAATATTAATTTTGTAGTCTCTACATTAGTATTTGTAAAATGTTACATATTTATAAACTCTCTGAAACGTTATACTAAGTTGTTAATTTGATTAATTGTATATCAAATATGTCAAAATTAGTCTGTAGGTATAAAAGAAATGGTATTGTTACATTTAAAATAATACAACTATAAAATACTTGCATCGAGGTTTGCAAATTATAACGTGTCTATTTTGTGTTATACTGGATTGTCTACGAAAATTATTTCGTGGTTAGAATCCTGATCGAGTTTACTAAGGATGGATCTCCTCATAGTCTCTTTTCAAGAAAATGTGGATAGATTCTCTCTAAACTTATATCTTCCTTTACCCTATCTAATTGGTAAAATAAATGCAGGCGTATAAATACAAACAGATATCAAGACGAGGTGACAATGTACTAAATATAAAAATGGTATGACACGATAGAACCAACTTTTACATAATTTGACTTATAGAAATGTTACATAGTGTGTATTTTAGCTTTTAAGAAAATTTTCAAAAATAGATTTAGGTAAAATACGTTTAAATAAAACTTACCACTAAAAACAAAAAGCTCTTGTAGATCAAATTAATCTCTCTTTAAACTATTAATTTTAATCCCAAATGTTCAAATATATTAAATAAACTTAAAACTTTCAACGTAAAGACTATTTAAAAATTAGGTAATATACATTATTTATTATTTATACAAAATAAAATGGATTCTTATTTAACATAAAAATAATATTTACAGCTTACCATTTTGAATTCAATCTTCAAGGTAAATTTACTAAACAATAAAGTTTTCTATAATTTGTTATAAGTAAGCTACCTTTTAGTTAATTTATTTTATACAAATAAAGATACAATATTGTTGATATTTTAAAAAAAATTCCCGATACTGATTTAAAATCAAGCCAAAACATTTTTTTTAATATTCAAACTAAAAAATTAACAACCATCATTTGATAAATGACAAAATTTCTCCGTTAAAATAGGTATACAGTTTTATTTGCTAAATTCATGTAAAAAACTCCCCAAATATACATTTTAAGCCAAATAGTTTCAGCCATTTTCAAAATAATTCAAATTTAAAAAAAAGCCCCTCTACCAACGATTCTTTATATAATTTTTACCCAAAATAAAGTATACAGGTTTTTTTTTCATGTCAATCATTCCCACGCTACTAATTTTGAACCAAATAGTTAGAGCCATTTTAAAAATATTTTCACTTTTTAAAAAAAAGTCATAAGTAAGTGAGTTTTTATACTTAAAACAAATATACAATTTTAATTGCCATGTCAAACATTCCTAAAATATCCGTTAGGAACCAAATCGTTAGAGACCTTTGTAAAATATTTTATATGTTTGAAAAATTTGTCATTCGTAAACATTAATGAATTTTATCCCAAAAACAAGTAAACAGTGTTTTTTGTTACGTCAAACACACTTAAGATATTCATTTGTAACCAAATCATTGGATAAATTACTTTAAATTAATTAAGGTTTTTGAATTACTGTTCTAAAGTAAGCTAAATTTTAACGAATACTTGCCCCAAAACCCAATTTGTCATTTCAATAAATTTTAGATATGCCTTTTAAATAAAATATTTAAGGTCATTTTTGAAATATTTGATATTCAATAATATTACCTAGCTCCAAGCTACACTTAGTTGAAATGATAGGGTACAATTTTTTTTGAAAATATGGTATATCCCAATAATATCTAGATATCGAGTTTTAACAAAATCTATGAAAAAGTTTTGAGTCCGTGGCCAGGTACAAAGACTAACAGACAGACATACAGATATGGGGACCAACATAATTTAAAATTTCCTTTTTTTCTGTTCGTGTTCACATAAAACGTAAACATTTGTCATAAACTCTAGATTTTTTTTTTCGACATCAGATTACTTTCGCTTGATATAAGAAAGTAAAATCCAGACGTAAGTGAAACTAATATAGACAAATTACTAATGAGTTTTATAATAATGGCGTGTCTAGGATAAATCAATTTGTAGATCCTAGTTTGTGTAAATATTACTAATGTAACTTTGCCCAGGGGAGTCCGAATTTCCTAATCGTATATACTTTCCGCGGAGACTACTTCTATGCTCCGATAAGATTAGGGAAGGATGATAGTGAATACAATGAGGATATTAACCTAACTTAACCCTATTCAACCAAACCCTAGTGATAATGGGAATTATTCCCCTTTCGAGAAAATCTCCAAGTAAGAGCTGGGAGTCGAGCTCACGACCTCTAGGTCCGCAAGCCAGGGCCTTTGATAACAATACCGCGTAACCGGTTTATGTTTATTGTCACATTGGTGACCTGGTGGCCTAGGGGTAAGGTGTCAGACTTCTATGCTGGCGGCCGGGGTTCAATCCTCGGTCGCGGCACAGATTTATCTGATTACCAAACCCTTCCTTCACCTCTGACAAGACATCTTGTGAATGTGGGGAATGCCAGGCCTCCACCGTGGTTCGGATTCCACGTTAAACTGTAGGTCCTTCATTTCATCTCACAATCACCCTACCATTACACATTAGCGTAAGTGGGTATAACCCGAACGGGTAGTAAGACGCGGTGCTAATAATAATAATAATAATAATAATAATAATAATAATAATATTGTTCCATTATACTTTGAAAAACTAAACATTAGCTCCCGTAAAAGCGTTTAAGATAAACGTGTAGTTAAAAATAATTACCTGTTCATATGTCAGATCTCTGGAGACGCATGACTTTGAATTGTTTTCAAGGGCAAAACGTTATATTTTACACTTATTATTATTATTATTATTATTATTATTAGCACCGCGTCTTACTACCCGTTCGAGCTATACGCACTTACGCTAATGTGCAATGTTAGGGTGATTGTGAGATGAAATGGAGGACCTACAGTTTAACGTGGAATCCGAACCACGATTCCCCACATTCACAAGATGTCTTGTCAGAGGTGAAGGAAGAGTTTGGCAATCAGATAAATCTTTGCCGGGACCGAGGATTGAACCTCGGCCGCCAGCACAGAAGTATGACACCTTACCCCTAGACCGCCAGGTAACCTACAAAAAATAGGTAAATGGCGTCCTCAACTTTTCCAAACGTTTTTTTCACAAATGTATTTTATTTTCCCTTCTCACACCTCCTAAGCACCTAGTTTTGACTTAGCCCCATCTTAAGATATTTTCTCTTTATCTCAATTAGTTTTTGGAACAAGTCTTGTGCTCGAATATCTTCAAAGACCGCATCGATTTGTTTCACTTAGTTATTTTGAGTTATTTTTATATTAATGATTTTATTCCTTTTATTTTGTACGAAAAATCCTAAAGTGGTTCTCCTCTAGTACATTTAATATAATCTGTGTCACTATATTTGTATGTTTTTTCCAACACTTACCCTCGTCAATGTTACAACATTTGTTGGCTTTATTTTACTGATTCTGTCGTAGTTATCTCAAAAGGGACTTCATTCCTGTCTACTTTTATTTTTACTTTAATCCCGTGTCTTTGTTCTAACAACTCCTCGTCTCCTTTAGGTCATTAATCATCTTTGACACAACTCGCGGTCCGTGGTCCAGTGGTTTTTCTCCTTCACTTATCTCTCTGTCTCTCATTTGTCCTTTAATCCTGTTTGTTTGTATAGTATTCCCCCGCCCCCCCACCACCACTGTAACTCCCATCATTCCGAACTTCAATAATACGTTAGTAAGATAATTTTTGTCCTCTCAAAAGCTTGTATCTGGTTAATTAAGTCGATATTTATGATTATACTGTCATTATTAATCTCGTTTGGCATCGCTTGAGATTCACTACCCGTCAGTACCGATATTCTCTCGTATCCAATTATTGACGTGATTATAACTTCTTACTGGTGACCTGGCGGTCTAGGGGTAAGGTGTCAGACTTCTGTACTGGCGTCCGGGGTTCAATCCTCCGTCCCGGCACAGATTTATCTGATTACAAAACCCTTCCTTCACCTCTGACAAGACATCTTGTGAATGTGAGGAATGCCAGGCCTCCACCGTGGTTCGGATTCCACGTTAAACTGTAGGTCCTCCATTTCATCTCACAATCACCCTACCATTACACATTAGCGTAAGTGCGTATAACCCGAACGGGTAGTAAGACGTGGTGCTAATAATAATAGTAATAATTATAACTTTTTGCTGTACTGGTATTATCTTATATTTTCATAAAATCTGTTTTTTATTTATCACGGCGTCTTAATACCCGTTCGGTTTATACGCTTTTCATTAGATCTTAATTATGCCGTTTGTTATTGCTATATTTCTGGTTTATTCTGTATCGTTTCTGTTACATAAATATTCCCCCCCACAAATCTAGTCGTGTGTTTAGTGATTAGATTATTCTGGGTTTATATTAATGCACAACGCATAGCTAATATAACTAATGCAATGCGTACAATGCAAAATCATATGAAAACGTCCCTAAATTCAAATCCGATCTGTAAATATGTTCAATCCTTATCTATGGAGCGTATTTATGTAAACTTCATAAGATCTTAATAGGTATGACAAGTTTTACTAAAATTTGCTGGTAATTAAAATGTATCTTTATTTAAACCATCTAACAAACATGATCAAATAATTAATGGTACAACACATTTGTAAGGGGAATGGCTCAAAGTGGTAGTTTAAATGTCAAATGATATACAAATTAATAAACGAGTAAGGCGATTCTACAATTTACTACCCGCCTCGGTGGCGTAGTTGGCTAACGCGCTAGTCGTGTTGAGATCAACTGCTGAGGACGGGGAGATCGAGGTTCGAATCTCGGTCGGGTGAACTGGGGGTGGATTTCCCTAAATGGTTTTCCACTCCCCCTGCACGCAAATGCGGGTTAACTTCCTCTAATTCAACCTTTCCAATTCCTAATACATTAGAATAATTAGTACTTAAAGCGTATAACCCGAACAGGTAGTAAGACGCGGTGCTAAATATTATTATTATTATTTACTATATACCTAAAATAAATATTAATTTATATTACACATAGTTATAAAATTATATATTATTTAATATTATTGTCAACAAATAGTTAGTTAATTTGTATTTAATAAAAGAAACTCATAATATTTAATAAAATGTAAGCCGTAAAAAAGGTAAAAGCCTGTATTCACGTTATTTAATTTTTTTTTAGAAAATATGTAAGAAAATATATTAAATATATAAGAAAATAAAACCATAAAAAAAACTAACAAACATTGATTTTAAGTATAAAAATACTTCATTTTATGATTTTTTTTGCTTATGTGATCCAATTGTGTAGGGTATATTTGTCGTTAGAGTTTAGGATTTGGCTTTTAAGTAATCTGCCATAAATATATTCACGCACGAACCACAGGGTTTCAATATTGAATGTAATAATAAACGTTTATTGTGAATACGATAATAAATTGCTGACTTGAGAAGGGAACGGAACATTTGAAAGGAAGGAAAGAATGTCCGGAATGCCGTAACGAGGGATATGAGGTAGTTGGAATCTACTAAGCACTCAACTCGAGTCAGTGTGAGAGCAAGGAAACTGAAATATGGGCAGTGAAGGTTTCCTGGAGTGGGACAAGACTTGAGTTACTTCACCGAGACATTCATTAGAAGTTCGTCTGCACTTAGCTAACAATCAAGTGTCAAATACTTCCTTCAACTCTGACAAGACATCTTGTGAATGTGGGGAATGTCAGGCCTCCACCGTGGTTCGGATCCCACGTTAAACTGTAGGTCCTTCATTTCATCTCACAATCATCCTACCATTACACATTAGCGTAAGTGCGTATAACCCGGACGGGTAGTAAGACGCGGTGCTAATAATAATAATAATAATAATAATAATAATATAATTATAATAATACATTTACCTATTTCTTACAAGAATGTTGATATTAATCTACAAACTGCGAGGTAGAAGATTCCTTCATTCACGTACCACTTCACTTCGATGAGCTATGAACCATGAATATTTTTTTAATTATTCCAACTACCAAGATGACTATTAACGCTTTATCCAAGTGGTGAGAATATTAAAGCTAGTATTAATTATAGTTATGTTGTTGAGGGCGCAAGAATAAACATTTTTAGTTTAAATTGTAACTACAATATCATATAGTTATTCAGAGAGACATGCATTGGTAAGGTTTCAACAGAAACACATTTCCATATTGTGAGATGTGTGGTCAGGACCATATGTATGATTGGTCAAATGGTAACTGAGTGTGAGATAAAGTATCATAAGTATAGTTTTAACAGAATTTGATTAGCCTGGTAACACTTCACACCACATTACTACTATTTTGAAAGTGCACCCTATTAGCTGAGAGAGGAGCTATGAACACCCTTTTGGAAAACTACATCTTTGTGCTCACAGCTAATATTCATTAACTTAAACCTCCCCACTGGTAATCCCTTCTATGTTAGACCAACACATTGTATAATTTAACCACCAAAGCTCCCCTTAACGATTTCTATGTATTACATTTATTATTATTATTATTATTATTATTATTATTATTATTATTATTATTAGTACCGCGTCTTACTACCCTTTCGGGTTATACGCACTTACGCTAATGTGTAATAGTAGGATGATTGTGAGATGAAATGAAGGACCTACAGTTTAACGTGGAATCCGAACCACGGTGGAGGCCCGGCCTTCCCCACATTCACAAGATGTCTTGTCAGAGGTGAAGGAAGGGTTTGGTAATCAGATAAATCTGTGCCGGGACCGAGGATTGAACCCCGGACGCCCAGTACAGAAGTCTGACACCTTACCCCTAGACCGCCAGGTCACATATTACATTTAGCTTTGCATTTTATAAATGAAGATTAGATAGAATCTAAATTGGAAATTGATCAATTGTTGAGTAAACTAAATAATCAACATAAGATCATCAAATATTTGGCTAACAATTTGATAATTTTATGTTTTAACTAGCAAGGTAATATATTTTCATCAAGATGCCTTAATTAAATAACAGATTCATGGTAGAAATGTTTATCGAAATATAACATGATATAATTAATTAATGATAGTTAAAACCTTAAAATAATTATAAATTATATGTGAACAGAGATTAAATAGTACCTATATATTGTTATACTCAGGATATAAAGATAAAACAACGTACCCAACAGAATTTTTAATATAAATTATTTAAAATGTCAAGCTAATCTTAAAATTTGAATAACAATTAGTATCGAAATGGCTGTTAAGCTCGTAAAGAACAAAGTATTTGTATAGCAAAGTTCAACTCCTTTATGTAGAAAATACCAAATGTAGTTAATAATATTTAGCACCGCGTCTTACTACCCGTTTGGGTTATACGCTTTAAGTACTAATTACTCTAATGGATTAGGAATTGGGGAGGTTTAATTAGATGAAGTGAACCCGCATTTGCGTGGAAGGAGAGTGGAAAACCATTTAGGAAAAACCACCCCCAGTTCACCCGACCGAGATTCGAACCTCGATCTCCCCGTCCTCAGCAGTCGAGCTCAACACGACAAGTGCGTTAGCCAACTACGTCACCGAGGCGGGTCAAACGTAGCTAAGCCCTAACTTAATTCCATATAAAGAAATATTTTCTCTGGCGTAACGAGAAGGGAACCAACATGAGTGAAGCAGGATGTAAGCAATAAGTTGAAAGGGGTTGCCGGGGGGTGGTTGAGAAGGACGGGGATGGTCAACCAGAGATCCATGACGCGAAGACACACGTTGAAATTCCTCGCACTTCACCCTGGATCTAATATATTCCTTTCACACTGGAATTTTGGAGCGGCCATTCATCACATCCACGTTTTTACCTTCTCGCTATCTTACAAGTCGAGAAAGTATTGTGAGCTTCAAAAAACTAAAACTCGAGATTTTGATGAATCTCGACGTTTCAGAGTCCAAAAAAGTGTTTTTTGAATTTCCGCCCTCTCTGTCTGTATCTCCGACTAGAGCCTAAAGTATTTTACCGAATGTGATAAAACTTGGTATCTAGGGTTTTCACAGGGTTGCCCCGAGGAGTTTTTGAATTAAGGGTGGTTTTCTAGAGGGCAAAAAGAAAAAAAGTAGATTTTCCAAAATCGGCTATAACGATTTTGATTAAATGTCATTTAAAACATTAATAAATATTCCAAAGAAAATGGCTACTCTCAACTTTTCGTCAAAATGACTTAAGTGTTCCGGTATGATCCGCAAATTCTAACTTTAAATTTTATCTCGGTAATTTTTTGAGTTATGGAACTACCTATCATTGCATACATATAGATATATTTCTAATAGACAAAACCAAAAGTTTTCAAGCTATACGCAAATATATATATTTTTTAAATTTTCTAATACTTTAATGCAAAGTATTAAGAGCCTCAAAAATATCTAACCCGAGCTGAAGATGTATGTCAACGTTTCATGAACCCCCCTCCCCCCCGAACCCTTAAAAAAGGTTTTTGCAACGCCGTATGTCTGTGTGTCTTTCTAACTATATAATTAAGAAGATTTTACTAAAGGGTGAAAAGAGAAAAATTTCATATTCTCAAAATCGACTAAAATGATTTTGATTAAAATTTGTATCTAGGCATTTATAAAAATTATAAACAAAACAGCTTTTTTAAATTTCCTATGAAAACTCAGTTTAGGGTTCTTTATAGAAGCAACAATTTCTAAATAAACGCAACTCATTGGGAACTATTTAACTTATCATTGTATAATTTTAGTAATATTTAAAATTAAAAACTTGTATTTGAAATATATTTTTATAAAACGAATACTTTTATTTTTTATTTATTTAGCACCGCATCTTACTACCCGTTCGGGTTATACGCTAAATATAAAACCAATACTTTCGGAGAAATTGTCAAATATGTTAATAAAATTTTGTGAGCTTTATTTTTGAAGAGATACTACCTAAGTTTAAATGCAATAATTGTTTAATGCCCTAGAGTAAGCAAATAAGTAGGTCTATCAAGAAGTTGATGTTTTTCCTTTAACCTCCCAAGAGAGATTTTTGTACATCACAGGGGTAAATCCAGGAATTTCTCTGATGATAAGGGTGGGACGTGGGTGGTCCCATCAGAATCGGGTTAGGGAGGGGGGGGGGGGGGGGGGGGGGGC
>CABFVX010000390.1:103377-139466 GCA_902151425.1 Timema shepardi
GAGGCACCTCAAGAAATTTGGACGTAATTTTTTTTTTCAAAATTATAGACAAGGCCTAAGTCTTTAAGTAATTTTTCAGTGAAACGATAAACTTGAGAATAATTATATAATGAAGAAAATAATAAGAATATCAACAGATAGTGATTGTTAAAAGGGAAATAAATTTAAACATTATAACAATTATTATATAAATAGTTTTTTAGCTATTCAATCGTTTATACAAAATATATGTAATTATTCAGATCTCGATCAATCAAACTTTAACTCCACTCTATAGTATAGCTGGTTATTTCTCATTCTAAATCGAAATTTACAACTAAGCCACACTAACACGTTATGTGCGTGGTATTATTCAAGTATTATGTTTAAAACACGTTATTTAAAAAAAAACTTAATAATTAATTCATTGAAATAGTAGTAATAAATATGATAAAATAAATTTAAACCTAAACAATGTTTGTGCAACAAGGTGATAGGTGCGCAACTTAAATTTGGTCAATTTCATTAATGGCCATTTTCACCATTTTAATACTTAATGTGATTGTATTAAGTATTTATAATATTTACCGTATATTAATCATTAAATAATATTACAAATAAGAGTATAAAAAAGGAAATCTGGTTAGTGAATCTCACGGATTACGTGACAATAAAACTATAAGTGACCTTAACATTGATTTAATTGTTTTAATTTTTAAGGGAGGCGCATGCTCCCATACCTCTGTCCGGGATCCACCCATTGGTACAGCAATGATCTATCTCTCTCACTTTATTCAATAATTAAGTATTTTTAGTCAAAATTTATAAAATATAAATTTAGTAGCAATGCGATAATCATAAGATGTGCATCCCCGAACAAATTACCGATAACTTTAACCGGAATTCAATATTTTATTATGAAATATTCACCCTTGGGGACCCAATACCGATATTTTTTTATTGGTCCAAATGTACAAATGAAGACGTTAGTTTTTTTAAAAATAGAATTATAAAACTTAAAACCGTGAGTCAAAAAAGTTTTACGTATCTGTAGTTCAATTGGTTCTCGGGTTCAAAAGTGTACATTTTATTACGAATTTTGAGTAAATATCTCAATTTAAAAAAAAAATAGATTGAGAAAGTCCGTGTGGATTTCCATACCATTTATTTTAATCAAACCATGGTCCTTCTACATAGAACACATGCTAGTTAATTTCTCTTAGCAGCTTGTAGGGTTAAAAATTAGAACGCTACATGCCATTGCGGATGAGCAAGGAATGTCAGTAGAAATGCAGCCCACATTGGTAAGAATGCATGTAAATACATCAGTCTAATCTTATCTGTTCTTCCGTTGACGTAGCGGATCCCGGTTCGAATGCCATCCGGGAGTACTTGAGATGATTTATCCTAAATGTTGTCCCGCTCTCAATACATATAAACGGGTACATTCCGTTTCAACTACTTCATTTATTACTCCTCCCCTCATGCTATATGGTGGTGGATAGCACAAACAGCTATTAAGAGGTTGGGCCTAAAACATATTCTGACTCGTAAAAAATGATCGTATACAAACCGCATTCCTGAATATATGTTGCTTTTTGAAACTAGAATACTAACAAATTATTAACAAATTATGTTCTTCTTACATTATATCAGTGATGTATTTTTAAAATGTCAATAACATTGGCCAAGTTTTTGCCACAATATTGTGTTCTCAAGCTTAACAGCTACTTTATGTGTATGGCTCATAAACAAATAAAATCATTTAGAGTAATAATAATAATAATATTTAGCAACGCGTCTTACTACCCGTTAAGGTTATACGCTTTAAGTACTAATTACTCTAATGGATTAGGAATTGGGAAGGTTGAATTAGAGGAAGTGAACCCGCATTTGCGTGGAGGGAGAGTGGAAAACCATTTAGGAAAAACCACCCCCAGTTCACCCGACCGAGATTCGAACCTCGATCTCCCCGTCCTCGGCAGTCGGGCTCAACACGACTAGCGCATTAGCCAACTACGCCACCGAGGCGGGTTCATTTAGAGTAAATCACAACTAAGTATTTCCCGTTCGTACACTATTGCTAGCCTCTGCATCTGGGAAGTTAGCTCTATGAACTTTGGTATCTATATATATATATATATATATAGAGAGAGAGAGAGAGAGAGAGAATAGACACACTCAAAGGTCCATCCACATCTACGAAAGTTGTTGATACTAACCAAACTAGGGCTAATAATTAGTATAAACAAAATAAATCTATTCTATATTTGTGATTTACGAGCTTGCAATACAAGCCATTACATACTTTTTATGTTCTTATGGACAACTAGCTGTCCCAGGTAGCAGACAATTTTTAATGAGATAAACGTGGCTTCAAGTAAAAATAGGCAACAATCAATATGCATAAATACTGATAGCAAAACTATAAAGGGAGATCACTTATCGGGTGATCCGAAATTATTGCGAATTAGCCAGCGCAAGGAATTGAAACAAAATAATAAATTTTGTGGAGATTGTATTCAAATTTTAGACTAATTGGCTAAGCATAAGATTTATCTTTTGATTTTTAAACTCGTATTATTATTATTATTATTATTAATATTAGCACCACGTCTTACTACCCGTTCGGGTTATACGAACTTACGCTAATGTGTAGTGGTAGGGTGATTGTGAGATGAAATGAAGGACCTAGAGTTTAACGTGGAATCCGAACCACGGTGGAGGCCTGGCACTCCCCACATTCACAAGATGTCTTGTCAGAGGTGAAGGAAGGGTTTGGTAATCAGATAAATCTGTGCCGGGACCGAGGATTGAACCCCGGCCGCCAGCACAGAAGTCTGACACCTTACCCCTAGACCACCAGGTCAGCGTTAAACTCGTATTAAATATATGTTTTGAGTGTATCTTACAATAAAACTAATTCATCATTTTTTGAATGATAAGACCCAAACAAGCAAATACTAAGCAACAGTGTACTCCATGCCACGCGCAGCCAAACAACTTAACATAGTTATGAACAAATAAAATACATTCTATCCTTCCAAAATTTATTCAACTGCACTCAATCCTTACCGATGGCCACATATACAGAAGCGTTAGTCTCTTCCTTTCGGTATTTCTTGTGTTAGAAAGGTCAGGGTTCAAATACCACTAGGACTGTCTTACGGTGGTGGATTGCCTTGAGTTTCACGTCTGTTATCTAAATATCAAAGGTGCTGATTGTGACCCTATAAAGAAGTGAACCTCCATATCAAGATTATAAATTACATAATATTAGTTGAGACTCAAATTAACCAATTAATTGGTGGGTTTTAGGTTAACTAACTGCCTTATCCTCTGGTTCACCACTAATAGCATTTTTCAGAAAATTGGCCTCTCTTTGTTTGAGAAGCGCGAATATATAATTTTTGCTATTTTGAACTTTATACTAAATCTTTATTCAGAACGTTGGTATTGTTAATATAACTCTCGTGTCTTTTCAATTATTATTATTATTATTATTATTATTAATATTATTATTAGCATCGCGTCTTACTACCCGTTCGGGTTATACGCACTTACGCTAATAGTGTAATGGTAGGGTGATTATGAGAAGAAATGAAGGTCCTACAGTTTAACGTGGAATCCGAACCACGGTGGAGGCTTGGCATTTCTCACATTAACAAGATGTCTTGTCAGAGGTGAAGGAAGGGTTTGGTAATCAGATAAGTCTGTGCCGGGACCGAGGATTGAACCCCGGCCGCCAGCAACAGAATTCTGACACCTTAACCCTAGACCACCAGGTCACCCCGTCTTTTCAATTAAAATCTAATATTGAGAATATATACTTTTGTAAACTAATGTACTATTGAAAACTTTTGAATTTGAAAACCTTACTTATAATGAAGTATAAATGGGGATTTTTTTTTAGTTAAAATCTCACCTAGAATTGAATAGCATATAACTTAAATATATCCATAATCTACATGGGATTAAACGTATATGATATTTGTCTCATATCCATTCCGAATATCTAAAGCTGAAAAATGAATCAAAACATTTAATACACGATTAATGGTGATGTGTAAAGAAAGAAGAACTCCGTGACCAGTGACAGGACGTCACGTTCAATGGGAAAAAGAGAGTCGAAGTAAGTGGAGGCTAACCACTCGTTATGCGCTGCAAGGATAACCTGACTAATTGCAGTAAAACCGATTATTGAACAGGTCTCAACGAGGTAATCGCCGGAACAAGTAGAGCCGTTGAGTCAAACATGGAGTTATCCCAAACCACCAAGGCTCCACTAATGAGTACAGAAGTCACACAAAGGGATGACTTATTATTAGCGCCGCGTCTTACTACCCGTTCGGGCTATACGCACCTACGCTAATATGTAATGGTAGGGTGATTGTGAGATGAAATGGAGGACCTACAGTTTAACGTGAAATCCGAACCACGGTGGAGGCCTGGCATTCCCCACATTCACAAGATGTCTTGTCAGAGGTGAAGGAAGGGTTTGGTAATCAGATAAATCTGTGCCGGGACCGAGGATTGAACCCCGGCCGCCAGCACAGAAGTCTGACACCTTACCCCTAGACCGCCAGGTCACCTACAAAGTGATGAAGAGTTTGAATAAGCACTATCAGGTACAGTAGGAATATGACAGTTTAGTGAAGCCCTTGGGAAGCAATATAAGTTTGAATGTTGGTTACTACATGGCAGTAAACTGGCAACGTCGCTGACAAATGTGTTAAACCCAACACAGTTAAGAATAATTGAGAGAGAAGCCCCAAACGATGATTGGTAGAATACAAGCACATAGAGACCACTAAAAGGTATAAAGATATTGTTTGAGATGAAAGAAGACGCGAGGTAGTAGTGATGACACCAACAACTGCGTAAGGTGCGTGATAAGACATAAAAAAACACGGGAGTTGAACCAACAGTGAGAGCAAACGGACGAAATTGCCGGGACATTCAAAATGCAATAGAAATTTTAAATGACTATCCTACTATATACCTTGTAGATATTCCCTTGTGGTAATAGAAAGTAATATATCAAAATACTAGAGCAAAGTATATACACTTCGTGGGCCACATGGTCTTAGACGTCACTTTCGCAATAATATGGTGACCTGGCGGTCTAGGGGTAAGGTGTCAGACTTCTGTGCTGGCGGCCGGGGTTCAATCCTCGGTCCCGGCACAGATTTAATCTGATTACCAAACCCTTCCTTCACCTCTGACAAGACATCTTGGGAATGTGGGGAGTGCCAGACCTCCACCGTGGTTCGGATCCCACGTAAAACTATATGTCCTCCATTTCATCTCACAATCACCCTAACATAACACATTAGCGTAAGTGCATATAACCCGAACGGGTAGTAAGACGCGGTGCTAATAATAATAATATTAATAATAATAATAATAATGATTTCGAAATAGACAGGACTGCTAATGATGAGGAGATTGAGATTCGATATTTGTCGGATGTACTCAGGGTGAATATTCCTAAATGGTTTTACTTTATATTTCCATGCAAATTTGGGTACACTTCCTTCAAAATCAACCTTCATAATCCCTACCATATGGAGGGAGATTGGAAAACCATTTTGTAAAAACCACCCTCACTACACCCGACGCCGAGATTCAAACTTCGATCTCTCCGTCATCGGTAGTCTCGACTACTGAGATAGTATCGCCTTACACCATGCGGCCACCGTAACGGTTCGAGGGCAGTGTTATCATTCATCTTTGGAATAAGTATTAAAATAATTAATTTTATTTCTGATCTTTTCATAACATCCGTACACACTCGCATCTCATTAGTTATCCAGTTGCACTGGTATTGGTCATCACATGACATTTGAGACTGTGGGTTTCTTTTTACCTCTCTTAGTTAATAAAGATGGAATTTATTTAAACTAATGTTCTCATGCTCAGCCATTGTATAACTATATATATGTACATACTGAGTGTCAAAAACAATTATGTTAAAATAGTTGGATCATAAATATAACATATTTTCTTTAAGATTATCAAATTAAATTATTTCAGGTACATAATACCATTACCATTATTTTAATATTATTACCCGCCTCGGTGGCGTAGTTGGCTAACAGGCTTGTCGTGTTGAGCTCGACTGCTGAGGACGGGGAGATCGAGGTTCGAATCTCGGTCGGGTGAACTGGGGGTGGTTTTTCCTAAATGGTTTTCCAATCTCCCTCCACGCAAATGCGGGTTCAATTCCTCTAATTCAACCTTCCCAATTCCTAATCCATTAGAGTAATTAGTACTTAAAGTGTATAACCCGAACGGGTAGTAAGACGCGGTGCTAAATATTATTATTTAATGGTATTTATGGATGTGGAGAAGACATCTGATTGCGTGGATGGAAATAAATTTGAAAATCGATGGAGATGGCCGAAATGGAACGAAGCGCTTTAACTAGAGTTAAAGTCATGTATGAGGATAACAGAAGTTGTCTTAAGACAGAGATTGGGATGACGTAATGGCCCCAAATAAAAAATGGAGGGAAACAGGGAAGTACTTTTTTTTAACATTACTATTAGTAATGGTCATGGAAAAAAGTGGCAGTAAAACTCAAAGAGTAAAGAGTGAAGGCCATGATATTTACTGATGATTTTATGACACGGAGGGAGATGGAATACAAGTACAGAAACAGCTACAGGAATGGATTGAGGAAGTGAAATGTTGTGGGATGAAATCTAGCATTGCAAAGTGTGAGATGATGGTAATGAAAAGGAAGATGATAAAGCTTAATATAGCTATAAAGTTGGATGGCGCAGAACTGAGAAAAACAAGCACAAAAGAAAATGATGGATATAAAGTATGTGAGGAAAGGACCTCATGGGAGGTCAAAAAAAGAGATGGGAGGAGTAGATAACAGAAAGTGTGCAAGTGATATGAACAGGAATGAAGCATTTAAAGGAGGAAGAATTGTGAAAGGATAGAGGAAGATGGAGAAATTTTACTAAACTGACCAAGCCAGAGGTTGGAAATAATGATCATTATTATTATGATTAGTAACATAAAACTCTTTCTATGCTCTTTTAAATGAGAAATCAAAGGTAAGAATGCTCACTATGACAATTTGTAGATTATAAAATATTGTATTATATATTTGATACTTTATAATTTATATATATTTATTTTAAAATATTTAAATAAATTTGTGTATATATATATACACACAAATTAATTATGGAGCTGGGCCATAGATTACTCGCATTGCACGTAATGACAGGAAGGTTGAGGTTTGAATCCCGTTTAGGTGCACTTGGGGTGATTTACCCATTCTCTCCATGTTAATGTGTGTGCATCTATTCTAAGCTACCTTCTCATTTCTGCCACGTTATATTGCATTGTTGGAACTATTATATTTTTGTCTAAAAACCTGGAAATATCAAGGAATTTAAATGCTATAAATTAGTGGCAACAATTATAAGAGTAAAGGGTGACCTGGTGGTCTAGGGGTAAGGTGTCAGACTTATATGCTGGCGGCCGGGGTTCAATCCCCGGTCCCGGCACAGATTTATCTGATTACAAAACTCTTCCTTCACCTCTGACAAGATATCTTGTGAATGTGGGGAATGCCAGGTCTCCACCGTGGTTCGGATTCCACGTTAAACTGTAGGTCCTCCATTTCATCTCACAATCACCCTACCATTACACATTAGCGTAAGTTCGAATAACCCGAACGGGTAGTAAGACGCGGTGCTAATAATAACAATGATAAGAGTAAAGTAAATATGATCATGAATAGCACGAAGTGTCCGCCTCTGCGGGTTTTCTGGCGTATCTTATTCCATTCCTTTCGATATTCCCAAACTTATCCGGCTGCCACGTGTATCATGTCCACTCCTTTGGCTTCCATGTTCTCCTGAGCTTGGTCCATTTATCTCGTGCGAGATCACAATTATAGCTATAAATATTACTAGACCCTACCCCCCCTACCCCCCGCATTATTATTTTCAACACACATATTGAATTATTATTAGCACCGCGTCTTACTACCCGTTCGGTTTATACCCACTTACGCTAATGTGTAATGGTAGGGTGATTGTGAGATGAAATGGAGGACCTACAGTTTAACGTGGAATCCGAACCACGGTGGAGGTCTGGTATTCCCTACATTCACAAGATGTCTTGTCAGAGGTGAAGGAAGGGTTTGGTAATCAGATAAATCTTTTCCGGGACCGAGGATTGAACCCCAGCCGCCAGCATAGAAGTCTGACACCTTACCCCTAGACCGCCAGGTCACCCTCTATACAATAATCTTTATTAATTTCCAGTCGAGTTGGGCTTTAAAACAATTAGAATTGAGACTTTGTTTATTTTATACTCAAGATAACAACATCAGTGGCTCCTTGGGTTCAGCGACCAGCTCAATATTTGGGGCCTAGTCCCAGCCGAGTGTAATGAGGGTTTTATTTCCTAAATGGTTTCCCACTCTACCTCCACATGAACGCGGGAACTTGCTCTAATATCTCTACCTTCCTCATCCCTATCTCACTTGTGTTATTAATTGTGTAAATACCTAACGGTTAATAAGACGCGGGACATAAAAAGGTTTTACGATTGTAAAAAAACTATTATTTATAGAAATAAATTGGAACAATTAAATTGTGACAAGACAACCAAAGCCCATTTTAAGCCCTATTTTATTTTCCATCACGATCCGCTACCAGTTCTGGGTGTACCGATATTTACACTAATATTATAAGGAAGAAAGATTTGATTTTTTTGTTGTTGTATTTTTTTTTGTAATGAATAAATTCAAAAAATACTGGGCCGATTTTAAAAATTCCTCCACCAATATAAAGCTACAGTATCAGCGAGTAGCATAGGCTATATTTTATTTTAAAAATTTAATTTATTCCTCATAAAAATGTCGATAGTCACTCATATTTTATGGTAGAGTCTATGATGATTCTTCAATATGTGTGGGAGACCTGGTGGTCTAGGGGTAAGGTGTCAGACTTCTATGCTGGCGGCCGGGGTTCAATCCTCGGTCCCGGCACAGATTTATCTGATTACCAAACCCTTACTTCACCTCTGACAAGACATCTTGTGAATGTGGGGAATGCCAGGCCTCCACCGTGGTTCGGATTCCACGTTTAACTGTAGGTCTTTCATTTCATCTCACAATCATCCTACCATTACACATTAGCGTAAATGCGTATAACCTGAACGGGTAGTAAGACGCGGTTCTAATAATAATAAAAATATTGTATAGAAATGCATATAGTCAGAACGGTTCAAACCAGATTTTTATTCTTGATTCATAAGTGACTAAAAAGGCTAAAATCCAGAAGTAATAAGTAGAAAAAGAATCATATTTTAAAAAAAAGATAGCTTTACTGTCACAAATTTAAAAATAAATGAAAGTGCTTCATGCAATTTGAGCTTTTTGTGTCGTAACCTAAATTAATTTAAGAATGATTACAATAATTAATTAAACACATTGAGATTTGGGCACTAACTCTAATTCATTGCTATATATTTTTGACCCCGGCCGGAAATTAAACTGGGTAGCCTAGTTTTAACCCCTTACTTATTGAATTAAGTCTATGGGGTAATTTGGATCCTAAATTAACAGATTCTCACACCCATGGCACACGGACAAACACGTCCTTCTTATCATGGCTGGTTTGTCACGACTGGGTGGTTGGGTGATCAAATCCCGGTTGGATGTAATTAGGCTTTTTTTCTCGTGTTTTCCACGTCTAATTTTATGCACATTCCTTATCCACATCCCTATTAGTGTTCCTTCCATCTACTCAGAGAGTTAATAAATAAGCTTACCTTGCTTGGTTCCACTATGGCGAAACTCATAAGACCATTGAATAATCCCTCAACAGAATAAGACTAGCTTTTATGGTAAACGTATGACCCGCCTCGGTGTCGTAGTTGCCTAACGCGCTTGTCGTGTTGAGCTTGACTGCTGAGGACGGGGAGATCGAGGTTCTAATCTCGGTCGGGTGAACTGTTTTTTTTTCCTAAATGGTTTTCCACTCTCCCTCCACGCAAATTCGGGTTCACTTCCTCTAATTCAACCTTCCCAATTCCCAATCCATTAGAGTAATTAGTACTTAAAAGCGTATAACCCGAACGGGTAGTAAGACGTGGTGCTAAATATTATTATTAAACGTAGCGTGTAACCAAGACGTGTATCTAATTGTGGAGAGCTTTATAATAACCATAGACAGTATCGACGTATAATCTGAACAGGTAGTAAGACGCGGTGATTAAAAAAATTAGGCAATATCAAATTAATTTATATTTCCATATATTTATAATTGGTCTTTCCTATAATATATACTCCATATATTTCATAAATCATGAATACACTTTTGAATAGTTACTATTGGGTCGTTGCAGCGATGGCTATAGATTATTGGACTAAAATGTATTTTAAACATTTTATTGGGACAGGATCTATATATTAAGCCCTAACTCACTTTTTAATTAAATGTTTACTCGTCAAAGGCTATCAACTTTTCTTAGATATTTAGTATTAGGTTTTTTTATTTGAATAAAAACGTATATTTTCACCCTTCACGCCCCGATGAGAACATTAATATGACCACTTTCCCAGATCAATATCTATTCGTTGCACCAAACCACTCAAGTAACAATTGAGATTATACAATTTTAAATAGACAAATATTTTATTTACCAGTATAAAGCTTTAAACAAATCATGGTTTCCATGGTGATGTAAACAAAGAATGATTCTACAGATGAACCACTACCCACACAGAAGGAAAATATTGAAAATTTGCTAGGAAAATTAGGTTTTAGTTTTAGGCAAATATTTTTCCCGGCATCCTGATTCCCTAATATTCAAAATGAGTGCTCGTTTTTCAAAATCTGTTCAGTCATTTCCTCGTAATATCTATTATTACTAGAAACGGGCTTATCAAATTATATACAAGATATATGATAAAGAGCGTGATAAAATGTGATAGTGAAAATGAGAGTATAAGTGTTTGAATGTGCTCTTGTGTAAGTGTGAGTATGAGTGTGAGGTGTGAGAAAGGGAGTGTAAGATACCGAGAATGAGCCATTGAGAGAGTTCGAGTGAGTGAACAATCATTGTGTATGTGTTATGGAGAGAAATACTTGGACACGAGAAAAAGAATATGTGTGTAAGGAAAGAGAGTGTGTGTGAGAGAAATTGAGAGATATTGTGTTGTAAACCTCTTGTAACAATTAACTAACAATATTGGAATTGTGATGGAAAAACCAGACAAGAAGTTTAACAATCATAAACATAGTTTGTTTTATTTAAGACAAAAATAGAAGGTAAATACATAATTAGAGCAAAATATAACAATATGGCGTGAAGCGCTTCTCCTCTTAGATTTAAATAACACTGCTGATATAATGGAATTAATTGGCATTACAATATCTGAAAATAAAAAAGGGAAATATATAGTTATATTCTGGTTGTCAGTTCAACAGTAATATTAATAGCCATCATGGAAATCTATGGTTCCTTCTATTGTTCCTTCGGTTATAGCATTAAGTGCAAGCAACGATACTTTATCGCAACTCTAAGCAAACATCTAAATTTAGGCAATAAAAAGATAAACATTTACGCGCCTTTAGATCTAAAGAAATCAACATAACGTTGAACCAAAACAATAGATAGAATAAGACGTTATGCCAAGCCTCAACTCTAACACCTAAGTGCCCTGTGCTCTCAGTTATATATACAACTAAATAATCCCGTATATATTCAATACGCAAACTAGAAAGGACGGGCGGTAAGCCCGAGACGCCGAGTAAGCCAAAGCGTGACCGAAAATATATACATGTAATTAAATATACATTATGTATGTATAACAAAACGAAATAGAACAATTTGAATGAATTAAACCTCATACAAAGAGAGAAAATACAAGCGCGTCCGCATTGACCTGCGCGCAACATTTCATAATTCTGAGTTTAAATATTTATAAATCCCAAACAATAATTTAGACAAGATGTCCCCCATTATGCCGAAAATGAAATTTTGAATATTAAATAAATCACGGCCCCTAATCGCCGTCCTCACCAAGCTCAGTCGATGGTATAATAAGCGACTATTCAGAACTACGATCACTATATATACATTATTGTATCCACAGAGAGACGGGGCAAGGGAAGGAGGGAGTAAGACGATAGAAGAAACATAACAACAAAAAATGCGTCTGGCAGCAGCTAGAATATTCTAGGTTGTCCTAGCGGCGGATGTGATAGCTTCATCTGGCCGCGTGGAACCTCAATCGTTTCCGGCCGGCCACGGATCGTGTCCCGAGCAGACAGTCGGTTGAAGGCTCCACTCAGTCAGTTGTGCCAGTTTGACAGTGGAGGTCAGAGCTCGTGCTTTGGTATTGGAGTTTGTGTTGTAGCTCATCACGGGTGTCGGTGAGTGTTGGACTGTTTGATATAACGTCAACTTGTAACTCGTTACAGTGTGTGTGAGAGAGAAAGAGAATATGTTTGGGAGAATGCGTGATAAAGTGTGTAAGATAGTGTGTGTATGTGTATGTGTGAACGAGAAAGAGAGAGAGTGTAAAATTGTGGGAGAGATATTGTGTGAAAGACAGAGAAAATTGGAGGGCTTGTGAGAGAGAGTTTGAGAAAGAAAGTAAGAGTCAGAGATATTAGTTTAGAGAGAGAAATAGATTTAGAGATAATGTGTGAGATAAATAAACTGATAAAGCGAATTTGAGAGAGTGAGAGTGGGTTTGAGAAGGAGAGTGGGGTTGCAAATTAGTGAGTTTGATATATAGAGATTGAGGGAGTGAGATTGAGAGAGTGATATTGAGAGAGAGTTTGCGATAGTGAGATTGAGAAAGAGTTTAAGAGGGACTGAGCGAGCGTTTGAGAGATAATAAGGCATTTGAGAGATAAGAACCCGTATGAGAAAGAGATTGGTTGAGAGAGAGCGATTTAGACAGAGATTAAGAGATAGAATAATAAAGGTAATAATATGAGAGAAATTCTGTGATAAAGAATGTATGTGAGGATAGAGTGTGTGAGAGAAAGATAAAGGGTGAAAGAGAGAATTAGAAACGATTATATAATATAGTGTGTTTTATAGTGTGTGTGTGTGTGCGCGTGTGTGAGACTGAAGAGAGTATTAGAGAGTGTGAGAGCGTGAGCAAGTTTGATAAAGAGAGAGAATGTGAAAATATGTATGTGGTACTCAAATATTACGGTACGTTGAAATATCAATCCCTCAAAATTAAGTATCATCATGGAAATATAACTGAAGTTATTGTATTTGTAAGAATGTGAATAGATAGATGGGGGTACACAAAACCTGACTCTATTATATCCTCTAAATTAACCGGTAAAATTAAAACATGCCTTAACCTATATATTTGTATTGTGATACTATTTTCTAAAATGTACATCAAAACCCATTATTTGAGAAAAAAAAATTAACACCAAAACTCATGCTTAGATATCTATAATGGCTATCTTCTTTTAACAATATTCAAAACATTTGATCATTTCTGAGCTTGAAATATATACCAAAGCACAGTTGAACATCATTTTATTATGTGCGAAACAAGACGTAAACCACATTTTAACTAATTTAACAACCTAAACTTTTAATTTTCGTATTATGCTCAATAATACTGATTTAAATGAGAGTGAACTATAACAATATTTCAATTAAAAAAAATTACCATTTTAGGAATCTCAATTTAAATGCGTTATGACCAGCATCAAAATAGAAATATTCATCCAAAGATAAAATTGGTATGTGTTCGTACCAACAAATAAAGATTGAGTTATTATTTTTTAGTCAGAGATATATTTTGTTTACAGATTTAGAGCCATGCAGCAAATTTTGTTTTCCATGGTGATTAAACAAAGAAAGAAATTTGAATATTCTCTGTGAAAATCGGGTTTTAGTAGAAAATTACTATTTTTCCCGATAACCTGGACCCCGAACCGATAAAATGAGTGGTCGTTTGTCAAAATCTGTTTGGTTATTTCTTCGTAATTTCTTTTACCGAAAATAGGCTTATCAAATTATATGATATATATTTAAAACTATATAATTACATGTATAGCTATATGATAATATAATTATATAATTACATGTATAGCTATATGATAATATAATTATATTTATATTTAATACAGTATAATTATAATATATATATGTTAAGACTAGCGGTTCGTTGCAGCGATTTCTGCAGATTATTGAATTTAAATGTATTCTAAATTTTTATTGGGAAAAGATCATTATAAAAAGCATTTACTTGACTTTCTATTTAATAGTTTACTCGTCAAAGTTTGTAATTTTACATATATATTTTGGTGTATAATTCGAATCACGACGAGAACTTTAAAACTACCCCTTTTACAGCTTTCTATCTATTTGTGGCACCAAAATATGGATAACTCACTAGGATTTTGTGGCACCAAAATACTAAACTAAAAATTAGTTATTACATTTGGCCAAATACAAATAGTTTATTATATATTACGTAATACGTTTGTCAAATCGATTCAATCATTTTCTAGCAACTTCACTTAACAGAATCGGGCTTATCAAATTATACCTAAGAACAGAGGTAATCATTCAAAGACAAAGAAGAGGGAGGATAAAAATCATCAATGCAATATATTCATATATAACCCGATATATTCGGTTTGTTTGATAGATATACAAATAACAGCCACTATATTTCTATTCGTTGCACCATACTACTAGAGAAAGAGTTGAGTTGGTATTATTTGTAACCAGAGAAAAATATTTTATCTACATATAGACACTCATGCACAAAGCAGGGTTTCCATGGTGATGTAAACAAAGAATGAAAAAATGAAAATTCTTTGAGAAAGTCAGCTTTTTGTTGGAAACTACTATTTTTATCAACATCATAGATCCCTAACATTTAAAATGATAGGTATTTTGTCAAAATCTGTTCAGATGTTTTCTAGCAACTTCTATTACCGCAAACGGGCTTACCAAATTAGAGTGATAGAAAATTAGATATAGAGTTTAAGAAAGAGTGTGTATGAGAGAGGGATTTGGAGAGAGAAATTTAGAGAGTAAGTTTGAGAGAAAGATTGTTTGAGTGAGACAGTTTGAGAGAAAGATTATTTGAGAAAGGGGTCTAGAGAGTGAAATTAGGAAAGTGAGTTTGATAGAAAGGTTGTTTGAGTGAGATAGTTTGAGAGAGAGAATGAGTTTAAGATATATATAGTGAGATTGAGATAGACAGAATGAGATCGGGTTAGAGAAAGTGAGAATGATTTTGAGAGAGTTAGAAATAGAGGGAGTTTGAAAGAGATTGTCTAAGAGATTATTCAATAGATAGGGTGTTTGAGAGAGAGCTTAAGAGAGAGAGTATAATAAAGATAATGTGAGAGAAATTATGTGATAAAGAGTGTATTTGAGTGTAGAAAGTGGGTGAGAAAGAGGGATAAAGTGTTAGAGAGAGAGAGAGAGAGAATAATATAGAGAGAGAGAGAGAGTGTGTGTTTGTGTGTGTAAGGAGGAAATGTGTGTGGGTAGGAGCGTGAGAGATAGTGTCAGATAGAAAATTAATTATAACATGGAATCATAACTGAACTTATTGTTGTTGTAAGAATGTGAAAATTTGGATGAGGTACACAAACCATTACTAATTAAATATCATATCCTCAAAATTAAACGGTAAAATGAAAGAAATATATTAACTTATGCATTTGTATTGTGTTATTATTTGCAAAAATCAGCATCAAAACACATTATTTAAATAAAATGAACATCAAAACCCCTATTTTGAAAAAAAAACTAACACCAAAACTCATACTTAATAGTTAAAATTGATATTTTTAAACATTAACTGTGATCATGTATCTATTTGGAGCCTATATTACATACCACAACAAATTTAAACATAATTTTATCATGCGCGAAACATAACGTAGACAATATTTTCACGAACTTAACAAGTTCGCTTTTTAATTTTCGAATTATGCTCAATAGTATTGATTTAGATGCGAATTAATGACCAGATTATAATTAAAAATAAAGTTTTAACCAATTTATGCATCTCAAGATAGATGTGTTATAACCAACATCCAATGAAGAAATATTCATTCAAAGAGAAAATTGTGCTGTGTTCGGACCAACAAATAAAGATGTAGTTATTATTTTTTAGCCAAAGAGATATATTTTATTTAGAGATTTACATACATGCAGCAAATAACGGTTTCCATGGTGGTTAAATAAAGGATGAAAAACTGAAAATTCTCTCTGATAATCGGGTTTTCGTGGAAAACCCGATTATCACGACATATTGGACTCCTAAACTTTAAAATAAGTGGTCGTTTGTCAAAACATGTTCAATCATCACCTTTTAATTTCTATTACCGGAAATGGGCTTATCAAATTATATATAAAGACAAGTGGGATGTTGCAGCGATGAGTGCAGATTATAGCACTAAAATGTATCTTAACCATTTTATTTATAAAGGATCTATATCATAAGCCCTCATTCGCTTTTCAGATAAAATTTTATCGTCAAAGCTATTAAACTTATTATGTATTTAGTTTTCGTTATGTAGTTTAAATAAAAACGTATATGTTCCCTTTTCATGCCCTGATGATAACTTTAAAATGACCCCTCTCTCAAACATTTATCTATTTGTTGCACAAACCACTTAAGTAACGATTAAGCTGTTATAATTTTTTTTTAAAAAACAAATATATTATTTACCAATATACAGATATACATAAATAATGGTTCCTATGTTGATGTAAACAAAGAATGATTGTACAGATTAACGAACCACTGTCCACGCAGAAGAAAGATATGGAAATTCCACTAGGAAAATTTTTGACTTTTAGTTTTAGGATGATATTTTTACCGGCATCCTGATTCCCTAATATTTAAAATTAGTGGTGGTTTGTACAAATCTTTTCAGTTATTTCCCCGTAATTTCTATTACTGGAAACGGTCTTATCAAATTATATATAAGATATATGTTAGAGAAAGTGATAAAATGAAATAGTGAAATTAAGTGTGCAAGTTATTGAATGTGTGATTGTATAAGGGTGTGGGTGAGTGTGAAAATGAGAGTGTGAGTGTGGGGTGTAATAAAGTGAGCGTAGAGACTGAGAATATCAGTTGAGAGAGAACGAGTGAGTGTGAATGACTGATAATATGAGTGTATGTATGTGTTAAAGAGAAATACTGGGAGAAGAGAAAAGGAATGTGTGTATTAGGAGAGACAGAGAGCATGTGTGAGAGAAAGTGAGCGAAAGTGTGTGAGAGAGAAAGAGAATATATAAGGTAAAATGCCTGATAAAGTGTATGTGTGTGTGTGAAAGAGAGAAAGAGAAAGATAGTGCGTAAATTTTGGAAAAGATATTGTGTGAAAGTGCGAGAAAATCTGAGGGAATGGGAGAAAGGGTTTGAGAGGGAAAGTTATAGAGCTAAAGATAACTTTAAAGAGAGAAAATTAGACCGAGAGAGTTAGAGAAACTGTTTTATAGAAATGGTTAGAAACGGAAAATGTGAGAGAGAGATTGAAAGAAAGTAGATTTAAGAGAACGTTTGAAATTGAGGGATTGAGAATGAGAGAGAGTGATAGAGATAGATATAAAGAGAGAGTTCTAGTCATAGGGTTTGAGATAAAGGGAGTTTGTGAGGTAAAGAGTGTTTGAGAAAGAAAGAAAGAAAGGTTGAGGGAGAGAGGGTTGAGAGAGTTTAATAAAGATAATGTGAGAAAAATTGTGTGATAAAAAGTATATGTGTGGCTAGAGAGTGTGTGAGAGAGAGGGTTATAGTATGAGAGAGAATGAGAAAATATTATAGTGGAAAGAGTGTTTTATAGAATGTGTGTGTGTGTGTTTGTGTGTGTGGATAGAGTGTGTGAGAGCATGAGAGAGCCTGATACAGAAAAAGAATGTTAAAATAAAGAAGTGGTATTCAAATATTACGGTACTCTTAAACATCATTCCCTCCTAATTAAATATCAACTTGGAAATGTAAGTGGACTCACCGTAGCATGTGAAAAGTTATATGGTGTACACAAAACATTACCTTAAAATATTGAATGCTCGAAATTAAGAGTTAAGATGAAAACAAAGCTTAGCTTAAGTATTTCTATTGTGTTAATATTTACTAAAACGAACATAAAAACCCATTGTTTGAATGAACTGAACATGAAAACCCATTTGAAAAAAAACCCACCAAAGCTCATATTTAGATAGTTGAAACTACTTTTTTTTAACATTACTCTAAATCATTTTATCGTTTTGGAGCTTATTATTCAAACCAAAACATATTTAAAGATAATTTTGTCATGCGTGAAACAAAACGTAGACAATATTATCACAAATGTAACATCTTAGTCTTTTAATTTTCGAATTATCATCAATATTATTGATTTAAATGCGAATTAACGATAAAAACATTCCAATAAAAAATGTTTCCCCAGTTTAGGAATCTCAATTTAGATATGTTATGACAATCATCCAAAGAGAAATGTTCACCCAAAGAGAAAATTGTTTTGTGTTCGGATTAACAAATAAGGATTGTGTTATTAATTTTTAGCCAAATAGATTTATTTTATTTTGAGATTTACATCCATGAGAAAATAACGGTTCTAATGGTGATCAAACAAAGAATGAAGAACTGAAAAGTATCCGTGAAAATAAGGGTTTCGAGGAAAACTAATAATTTTTCCCAACATCCTGGACTCCTAAATTTTAAAATGAGTGGTCGTTCGTCAGACTCTGTTCTTTCATTTCTTCGTAATTTCTATTACCGGAAACGGTATTATCAAATTATATATAAGGATTGGCAGTGCGAACGTATTTTAATGGCTTGCTGATTTCTTGTTTATTAAGCTGAAATTCGATTCGAATTATATTATTGCAAGCTATCCACCTCGGTGGCGTTGTTAGCCAACGTGCTGGTATCGGGTTTGGCTAGACTGACGAGGACGGGAAGCTTGAAGTTCTAATCTCCGTCGGGTGAACTGAGGGTAGTCTTACCAAAATGGTTTTCCACTCTGCCTTTACGCAAATGCAGGTTCACTTCCTCTAAATTCAACCATCTCCATTCCTAGCCCATTAGCGTAGTATTCACTTAATGTTATAACCCAAACGGTTAGACGCGGTGCTAAATAATAATAATAACACGGGGAATCACAAATTTCGTTGACTTTGATCTGACACTTGTTTTTTACTATCTTTTGGCATCTGAATACAAAAATGACCCCAGTTTTGGTATATCACGTCAACTTTTAAACTACAGGATACCCTCTCTTTCTCCTAAAAGTCATACAAAGAAAAATAAAGGAAAAAATTACCAAATATACTGTTCCGAGAGAATAATTTGATGCATACAAAGGCTATATATAGTTACTGTAATTCAAATTGTGTTCATACAAGTAGTAAAGTTATTTTACCAAACGGCAAAAATACATATTAAGGTAAACCTTTTCGCTTATAGCTTTTCTCGGAGTGTTCAATCTGTGAAAAATCTCACCTGATTCTCCAACTATAGTCAGCCATCCTATGTACTGTACACCCCATCTACCCTGATACCGTAACTCCTTGATCTTCAAATCTTGGTAGAATCACTCACCCTGCTCATCACTGACTGCACCAAGATTTTTTGGGGCGTCAGCGAGATGGCTATGCAGAAAATGCACATTGATACTCATGCTGCAACCAAGCATTTTGAAGCTCTCCAAGAGCTACTGGACAATTAAGGTGTAATTCTGTGCTAGTGTATTTCCAAGAAAGTCTTTGGCAAGGTTTTTGAATGCCAACAAGCATTCTTTTGGAGTTATGTCATTGTTCCGATGACATTTTTATCTTTAACGAGCTGCCGAATCTGTGGACCGTTTAACACCCTGGCCTTTATCCTTTCAAAAGACAGGCTAGGAAATGCCGAAACGAGATACTTGAAACAGTCTCCTTCAGTTGGCAAAGCTTTAACAAATTGCTTCATAAGACCCAGTTTTATATGCAGAGGTGGAAACATAATGTTCTATCTGTCGCCAAGTGGCTGATATAGAATGTTTGGATCACCAAGTTTGAGGTCAGATCTTGGTGGTCAATTCGACTGCACCCAATGCTTCTCATGAGCTCTGCTGTCCCACATACACACACAAAAAATGATATTGGTACATCTGCATTTCTGGCCAAGAAGGAAGCAGAATATGTTAAGGTATACACAGATGATCCATTTGTTCATGTGATATTGCAACAAATCAATTACTGTCTTTATGTCTTCATATTCTTCACGCAAACAAACTGAATAGCCTATTGTAACTGCAACAAATAAATTTCTATTGTAGAGGAAGACACATTTCAAACCCTGCTTTGAGCAATCGATGAACAGTTGCGTTAAAGGCTGAAATTCCCAACTCCTCCATTAAACCATGTACGTTATGGCAATACATAAATCCACCATCACTTCGAAAGAATTGCAGAAATGCACTTTCTCTTGATAAAAAGTAGGTTACCTTAGCACCTTTTACAAGCAAGTTTTTCTCGTACAGTCTTGATGCTAGGAGCTCTGAAGCCTTTTTGGATAGTCCCAAATCTCGTGACAAATCATTCAACTCATGCGGATAAAATCCCTTACGAGCGGAGTCATCTTCAATTTCAAAATCTTCATCGTTGGTGTCACTTTGATCTTCACCATCCTCGTATTCCTGTATTTTGAAGGAGGCTAATTTTTTGAAAACTGGCACTGGGATTTCAGCTGAATGACGCACTGGGCGTATAGCTGATGGTAAACTAGGATACTCTATTTTACACATGTTTTTCTTGTTATAGCCTGACGTTTTTATTATACAAAAGTAACAGTCACTTGAATGATCTCTGGGCTCTAGCCAAATCATAGGTATACCAAACTGCAATTTATCACTTGTTCCCTTCATCCACATCCGTAAACTCTCGACACACTGATGCACACCTTGTGAGGGGCCCAAGATTTATTTTATCACCCATTTTTACTTTAAAATATGCAAAATAGGCTTGCCTGACAAATGCACTGATGTTTGTCCTTTGACTGGGAACGATGAAACTTCAATATATATAACAAAACGAATCGGGGATGTTTAAGCACTTACCACGCGAAATAGCAGAGGAAGACATGATCTAAAGATAGGAAATAAGTACATATGTAAATAAAAAACTAAACACTGCTAACTCCTTGTATACAGACAAGAACTCGGACTCCACTTCAGAATGCGCTTCACTATACAGAGTGACATACAACGTCTCAATAAACTATCTCAGGTGTAACTGGATATCCTACACAAGTATGAACCTGTCGCTGGTCCCCTACGGTGTAATTCACCCCTCCCCAATCGAGGGAGGTTTACTTCAGCCAATAGGAGAGCGCTAGTGCTTCCTATGATCCAGCCTCAATCCAACGGAGAGTGGTCACATTAATATAAGCTCTTGAGAAAAAAACATGACGTGATAGAAGAAAACTAACTACCGTTTTGAAATCAGCATGCCTATTTAACTTTAAAACAGCTGAAAAATCTAACTCAAGAGAAATTGTGTTAAAAATTATTCCCCAGCGTAATATTAATGCATACTGAAATTTTTTTTTCACGCTGTAGTTTTAGTGTGATATTTTTCTTATTTAAATAAAAATATTTTAATTACTTATGCATTTCCTTTAATGCCTACTTTATTTATACAAAGGTTTTTAAATAGCCTAATGCTAGTTGTGAATAGCATACAGAACGTAAAGCTGTTGCAGTTTAAAAAAACCTGATTTTAAATGTCTCTTTATTTGTAGACATTTCAATCAAAATATTTCAAATAAATCTAAATGAACGTATAAACAAATAAATAGTATATAAAACTCAAAAATGCGTACAACCCGAACACTTAGTAAGACGAGATGCTAAAAATAATTAAATAACACTCAAATAATTTTTAAGTAAGTCATGGTGAGGCCATAAAGTAAACAATCCTCTTTAAATCTAAAATTCTTAGAAATGCAGATTAAGATGTTGTAGAGGTAATATTTAAATGATGTTGAAAATGTCTTAATATAATGAATACATATTGCTGTGTTAATAAATATTAATTGAAATGAATTCCTTTGACAGATCATAGATTTAGTTAACACAGCTCAAACTATAAAAAATACATAGGCTACATACACTACACAGGCAGTGAACACACTTTAATAAATACATTTTAAATTTTTCGCTCCCCCTAGGAGATAATATGTATTCTGATCGCCAAAAAATAGGATTAAATATTTTGGTGGATATCGAAAGTCCATGATTCCCTAAACCCAAAAATGTGGCTTTCGTAATACCATCTGTCCATCAGTCTGTGTGTCTGTCTCTGCCTAGAGCCTAAAATATTTCTACGATCATACTGAAACTTGTTAACATGAGTTTTCATAAAAAATATCTAGAGATTTTTTTTTAAATTATCGATAAATAACCGAAATAAGGATAGTTTACTTAAGAGAAAAAAGAGGAAAATATATATATTTTTTTAAACTGGCTTTGATTATTTTGATTAAATTCAAATATAGGCTCTCTTCAGCATTACAAACAAAATGGTGTCACATTTTCAGGAAAGCGACCTATACGGTAGTTAACATACCCAAATATCTACAATTTTGATAAATAGTTATTGGAAATAGGAAATACACTTGTTATTTCAAATTTGTAGTACTATTAATAATAAAAACATTTAATTAAAATACAATTTTTATTAAATTATTTTTATCTGAGAAATAAGCATAGAAGTACATCATTTAAATAGAGGGGTCTGAAAAATGTGGTAGGTTCTCGAAATGTAGTAGAAAAATAGAAATAATTTACTTATTTTTGGTGAGATAGAAAATATAATATTTTATAGGAAGATAAAATCAAGGATTACTGAAAACGGGTGGGGGTGGGGGGCGAAGGAGAAAATATTATAGTTGCGACTATATGATTAAAAATTTATAGCTAAACTAGCGCCAAAATATTAGTGACAGATCAATTAAAATAAATATAATTGGTGAAGCGTTGTTCTCTTTAATGAATCGTGATATTTCGGTAATAGTGGTTAATCTCTCTGTTAAAATGTGATTCACTTTTTTCCATTATGTTTCTGTAACAATGTATAAAAAAATTGTTTCACATGTCTTATGAGCTATGAGTAAATGTCTACATTTTTGGGGAAAGGAGAGAAAGTAATTTCAATGCACCTCACACTTTATTAATTAGCTATGCTATAAGAACCGTAAATTATTCAACGATAATTAAAAATTTGTAACCATAATATGTTTCAGATTTTTTTATGGTAAATCCAGGAAAGTTGATAGCTCTGCCTATCTATCAGTACAACATTCCTTGAATTTTTTTAGCATCGAGTTTTACTATCAGTTTGAGTTAAACGACTATGTACTAATAATTCTTATGGGCTAGGGATGATGATGGTTGAATGTAGTGGAAGTATACCCGCATTCGCTTGGAAATGGAGTGGCAAATCATTTAGGATAAAACACCCTCGGTACACCCAACATGGATTGAACTACGATCTCCCCGCCATCGGAAGTCTAGTATATTGTGAGAGTAGAGGATTAGACCAGGCCATCGAAGAGGGTCCTGCACACTTGTAACGTATATAAAGAATTACAACAAAATATACAAATTTTGGAAAAAATTATTTACCAAACTCCAACATTATTAATTAAAATCCTTTATATTAGTCCAATAACGGTTAACAAAACTGAGTTTTAATACCAATTATTAAAATTATGACAATTTTTCTACCTATGTATTTTATAAAGGATAGTACGTAATTTCATTCACTTAGTTTCTCATAGTCTGTTTAGATAAAAATTATTATTAGCACCGCGTCTTACTACTCCTTCGGGTTATATGCACTTACGCTAATGTGTAATGGTAGGGTGATTGTGAGATGAAATGGAGGACCTACAGTTTAACGTGGAATCCGAAACGTGGAATCCGAACCACGGTGGAGGCCTGGCATTCCCCACATTCACAAGATGTCTTATCAGAGGTGAAGGAAGGGTTTGGTAAGAAGATAAATCTGTACCGGGACCGAGGATTGAACCCCGGCCGCCAGCACAGGATAAAAATAAAATATATATTATCTCAAACAGAGTCACTGTGTCCAGTATTTATATTCCCCACCATATCACACCTTTAAAGCAATTATAATGGTTTGGTTAGCAATTACCATAAAAAATATTTTAACATGTTTTTGAAGAATTTAATTTTTTGTATACGTTGAATCGTTATTTTTTAAATCATTAATTTTTCTGTAGGAAGTATTATCTAAGTATATGATAATTATGGATTAAGTTATAATTGATTTAAAGTTTAGCTTAGATTTTTGATGAACACATCAACTTTACTGCATCATGGACTCAGATATTTACAAAATATTAATCATTAACATTAACAAACAAATGTATACCTGTATGCAATCAAATTTACATTTTAGGTTAGGAGGTTGAATTGTATCAATTTGGATTAAAATCCATTACAGTCTTTCTCAAACAAGCAAACCCAATGAAAAAACTGGAATCGTATCCACTGGAATCATTATACACACAAAAAATCAGAATTGTATCCATTTTATTATTATTATTATTATTATTAGCACCGCGTCTTACTAACCGTTCGGGTTATACGCACTTACGCTAATGTGTAATGGTAGGGTGATAGCGAGATGAAATGGAGGACCTACAGTTTAACGTGGAATCCGAACCACGGTGGAGGCCTGGCATTCCCCACATTCACAAGATGTCTTGTCAGAGGTGAAGGAAGGGTTTGGTAATCAGATAAATCTTTGCCGGGCTGAGGATTGAACCCCGGACGCCAGCACAGAAGTCTGACACCTTACCTCTAGACCACCAGGTCACCTTGTGTATCCATTTTGAATGGTATGCATTCCTGTGTTTCTCAAACAAGCAACGCTACACTCATTGTTAAAAGATTTACCGAAGGTTTATTTTAAATAAGAAAAACATTTTAAAATAGTTTACCACTGCATTCGCCTCCTATCTATCTAAAAAATAATAATTCCTGCGCTTCTGACATTGGGACATGCAGTAAACATCAGGGAGTCTTAAAAAATTATTTTAAATTTTGATTAATGACAATGAAGTTTATAAGAGACAGTGAGTTTTGGATATTAATAAAATGTGTATAGCTAAAAGAAACAAATATATTTATTACATTTAAACTATTAGAAATAAAAATAACTATTAAGGCTTTGTGTATCTGTGACATTATATTATAGGCTAGCTATGATAGCTGCGAAGACATTATTTTTAAGAACCGTGTAGGAATTCAATCGCTTTAATTAAATTGATCAAATATAGACAACCAAAGCTGTTACATTACCATTGGTGCAACCCATCTTTAAACATACCTATGAGATGTGATATTATAAATTTCCCCACCAGAGCCCTAAGCTCCTTCTTTTAGCATAGTAGTGCCATGTGTTGGCCAATCAATTGTTTCCACTGGGTTATAAATAAGGACTAACTTTTAAATTTTCCCTTTTTGGGGCTATTAAAAAATACTCCGGAAACATATCAAGTTAAGTCGCAACACTCATGTTCAGACCAAATTAAAGAAGAGTAGATTATTTTAATATAAAAATTAGTATTAATTGGTAGGATTATTGTATCTTCACAATTATTCTACATCTTGTTAACTAGCATCAAAAATACAGTTTGTATAAGTTAAAACCAGAAAATTAATTATTATTATTATTATTATTGTTAGCACCGCGTCTTACTACCCGTTCGCGTTATACGCACTTACGCTAATGTGTAATGGTAGGGTGATTGTGAGATGAAATGAAGGACCTACAGTTTAACGTGGAATCCGAACCACGGTGGAGGCCTGGCATTCCNTCGCAAGATCTACTCCACTAGACTTCAACTATTATTTTTTTCTCCATTCAGTCGGTGTGCGAGCTTTTACCCCGAGCGGCGAGACCGTTCATCGCGTCTGTACCCTCGGTACTCCGGTGCTCGTAAAGTTCTAAGGCCCCAAGTTTCGATCACAGGGACTAGAACACGTGTCTCGGTGACGGCGAGACGCGCGATCCATGACAGAGTCCACCTGATCCGTCATCGTAATCTTCTTGCGAAATTCCGTCGAGATAAAGAATTAAATATCCGTTCAATCAGATTGGAAATTTTCTTAATCGGTTGTTTATATAAATCACAGGGTTGTCTTTGAAAGATATCCATCAAATATAATCAGATTTATTTAAGTGTCAGGAATTATTGATACCTATAAATAAAATAATAGCTTCCTTTTTTTTACCTTTTTTTTATCTCGGTGACATGGGGTGATTTATAAGTACAATGTGGTTCATCGTTCATCGTTCAGACTGTTCAGGGCTCCGAAACGTTGAACCGACATAGTTTCAAGTGTTGAATGGAATCAACCGCCGAGACAACATCAAAAATTGCTAAGCTACGAAAATGCGCGGGAGCACAGTAGGTATTTCCGACAACTTCAAGACCAAGAACCGGAAACACTACGTGTGGCTGTCGTTCATCGACACTTTCTTTTCCGTGTTCGTCGTGGGACCTCTCGTCATCACCTTCTGGAGAGGTCAATGGAGTCTGATGGACATCTACGTGTGTCCGGCTTACCCTTTCGAGAGTGCCACTATCAGTTTCCTCGTCGGTATCCTCGGGCATTACCTGCTGACCATCCTTCAGAGGCCTCTCACCCTGAACTTCCACCCGGAGCGTCATCGTCTCACGTTCTACGTCGTCTCTAGGCTCTACACCGTCTACTTCGGTTTCTCCTGCGTGAGCTTTTGGAGGGGGGCCTTCCTGTATCTCGATATATATACGGGGACCAACATAGCCCTGGTGGTGTCGTCGACCGCGCTCAGCGCCGTGGCGTTGGCCGTCCTCAAGACGCTGAGGAATATTTCTTCACCCCCGTTTCTCGTCAGTATGGACAGCTGTCAGGATTACTTCCAAGTGCAGACCATGTTCCGCATGGCGGTGAGTAGTCTACCATCCTCTTATACTTTAACTTATGTTCTTTTTAGTAAATCACGTGGTCTCACTCGGGTCTTATCTAGGTGGGGTGTTCTGAGGGTTAAACACCCCTCACCCACAAAGTATTATTGGGGTTAATACGCTTTGTGTGAGTGTCAAACATATTTTCTTTGTTATGTAACCCTATAAAAATGCATTACTATTCACAATCGACACAACATGCCAAAAAGGTTTGAAAACATATTGATAGATAATATAATGAATTTACACATTAATCAATTTCTGATAAGCTTGTAAAGCACATTCTAATATATGTAATGTATGTTAAAAATTTAAAACCCATTTTTAAATATATGATAAAAATTAAAAACTATAAAATTATCTTAAGACTTTGCCTTCCTTAGGTTAACAAATAAATGGTTCGGTTGGTTTAGAATGGGTGCTATTGTTAAAATAGACTATTAAATATTTTTGGAAATATTTTTAATGAGTATGAGTGGAATGTGACCTTTTTAACAGAATGGGAATCGAATAGGGCTAAGAATGGCATTATGGTGAATATGGTATGTTAGAGCGCAATCTAGTTAAGCAATTATTATTAGTAAAAATAATCTTAATAATAATGTGTCCGTAATAGTGGGGTGATTCTTAATAGTAATAATAATACCTTTTTAGTAATGGTGAGTAACAAAGGAAAAAAATTCTTAAATTCACACTGAGCGTACTATAGCCGTATTATTAATAGTCTACATTTTTGTTTTTATTATTTAAAATAGCAATTTATTAGAGTATTATCAAATTCATGGTAGTCCAAACCACACACACACACACACACACATATATATATATATACATATATATATATACATAATATTCCAAAGCATCTGACTACCCATTTGGACTTTAAGCATTCATATTAATTGTTATTATTCGGTATGGATGGGTAAGGTGTAATTTTATAGGAAATGTACCCATTTTTCCATGGGGAAATATTGAGGCACAAGTTATGAAAATATACCCTCAGTACATCGACCCAAAATTAGAACTCAGAATTGCCCAACATCGGTAAACCAGACTAGATCAGCTTGAGATCTAGTCTGCGCACACACACACACACACACACACACACACACACACCAACACTAGTATTAATAATATTTAATTGGTTAAACACATTAGCTAAATGAGACTCTACTTATTGAACCTAACGCTGTGCCTTCCTAACTAATTAATTAATTAATTAGGAAGGCACAGCGTTAATTAATTTGTTAATTTTTTCTCCATATAAACAATGTGTAGACCTCGATGGCTCTTCAGTAGAGTGCGTGCCTCAAGATCTAATGATCGTGGGTTCAAACAAAGCTGAGGCTGACGTATTTTTACTGAGCGATAAAAATCCATTGCACATTTTTTTATAGGGAAATTAAAGCCCTTGGTCTTAAGTCTAGTGTGGCAAGTAAAAGATCCCATAGAGATATGTGAAAATACTTTCCCCCAAAAATTGGTAGGTCTTTTCGCATTCAATCATATAAATTCTTCGTGGAAGGCAACGGGGAACCACCACATTTCCTGAACTCCCCTAGTACATGGTATTTCACCAGATTGTGTAGGTAGCAATAACCAAATGATGTGCTTAGTGCTTACCCAGCAAAGAATGGATATAAATAACATAAAAACAATTTTCTAGTTATTGATTTAAATAGAATACATTCGCGGATAACTTTCGAAATTACAGTACAATTGTAGTCTTATGTTTTAAATTGAAAAAGTAAGAGTTTTTCTAACACTATCTTATGAAGCTAATATTAACCTAATTTTAAAATATTTAAATAAAAATGGTTCTCCTAAGAAAATAAACAAATATAAAAGTTTGGTCTAGTAAATATGATATATATATGCATATATTTATACATATACATATTTATAAATAAATATATATATATATATTTCGTTTAGTTGTAGCAAGCCAAGAATGGTATTTGTTTTATATTTACTAGGAAACTTGTATCTGGTATAAGAGATATATGGAGAATATTTTTACAAGAAATCTAAAGATATGTCGATTTAAAATAAAGACCTAAAAATATTTCTGGAATTGGATTATGTACCAACTAATCTTTTATATGTGAAGGAAAATTAGGATATGCATTAGGTTTATTCGTCTCCATAACATTTTTCACAACACTGGTAAAAATATCAATGTTTAGATAGATGGGAAGACTTAAAATAAAATAAAAATTAGGCGAGAAATAATGTATCTATATGTAACGATAAGAATTGGATTGGTGTAGTAGATTTTGGATTTTAATAAATTAATATTAATGCTTTCAGTGATCTAGCAAATTTTGAGTTTATCGGGGGTCAAAGAAAGGCTTGGAGATGGACGTGAGCGTAAAGAAGGTTTTGATAAAGATAAAAAAGGATAGGAAATATACAATCGTGGTTTTGGATGTAGACAACTAGTCTTAAAGAAATAAAAAGAGGGTTGTGGAAGCAAATGGTTATCGGATAGATTAAAGATAATAGTTTCTATAACAGCTTGATAAAATTGGGAGAGAGGTTTTAAATACAAATAAGCTTTGAGAGATAGACACAAACATTAAAAAATATATTGTTTAAAGGAGATATGTAATTTTGTGAGAAAATAGAAGGCTTATGGTTGTTATTATTATTATTATTATTGTTATTACTAGCACCGCGTCTTACTACCCGTTCGGGTTATACGCACTTACGCTAATGTGTAATGGTAGGATGATTGTGAGATGAAATGGAGGACCTACAGTTTAGCGTGGAATCCGAACCACGGTGAAGGCCTAGCATTCCTCACATTCACAAGATGTCTTGTCAGAGGTGAAGGAAGGGTTTGGTAATCAGATAAATCTTCGCCGGGACCGAGGATTGAACCCCGGCCGCCAGCATAGAAGTCTGACACCTTACCCCTAGACCACTAGGTCACCATCTTTGATCAAAATAATCAAATTAGCAAAGTGTAGTTTATAGACAATACGAAAACATATGTATTGGTCTGACAAACACTAAGCTTAAAAAAAACTATAGCTAGTGATTAACTTTATAGTAGGTATATTTGACAGAGTTAACGCCAAAACTGCATATTTTATAAAAATAGAATCCAGTTAACTCAAAAACTGTATCTAAAATAATGTCTCCATTCATCGATTCAGATATAGTCATTATAGTTTGGGACAAAATCAAGAAAGAATTTAACATTATACAAACAGAATCAGTTGTCCTAACTACTAAGCATAATATAACCTACTTTATCTTATAACATTAACATATGAAATAATTATACACTACTGGCAATGATACAAAAAGTATATCGGCCAGTAAATGTATGCGGTCTAACACATGTCATGATGCATCATTGTGACAGATATTTCAAGACTAACCTCAAGTTCAAACTTCAACTAATTGTTGAGCTAACTAATTAAAATATTACAGCCAATGTGACAAGGTATAACTATTGTTGTTAATTAATGTAAATTAGTCTATAATTTACCTAATAATAAACGTGAAGATGCTTCAGTAAAAACACATCTAAATAGCTTATTTCGATACAAAGCCAGAGCATAGAGAGTTTGTGAGTAATTTTGAACACTAATACTACTTTAGGCACCAAAACGTAACATTTTTGTCGAGGGAAATATGCGCACATTTATTCATCCAATATAAAAAAACACTATTTAAACAATCCGTAAACTCCGAGATCTTTACAGATTTTTTCACATTAAAACGTCATCACTCTTCAATAGACGATAATTTATTTATTGACAAATTACCAATTAAGTTGTGTTTTTTTTGGGTGACCTGGCGGTCTAGGGGTAAGGTGTCAGATTTTTGTGCTGGCGCCCGGGGTTCAATCCTCGGTCCCGGCACAGACTTATCTGATTACCAAACCCTTCCTTCACCTCTGACAAGACATCTTGTGAATGTGGGGAATGCCAGGCCTCCACCGTGGTTCGGATTCCACGTTAAACTGTAGGTCCTCTATTTCATCTCACAATCACCCTACCCTTACACATTAGCGTAAGTGCGTATAACCCGAACGGGTAGTAAGACGCAGTGCTAATAATAATAATAATAATAATAATAAGTTGTTTTTTTAAATTAGACCACGAGCTCTTTATTTCAAAAGTCTTTGGAAAGTATATTTTAAATTATTGAAAAGTGATCTCAAAGAAATTATAGAATCTACTTTATTAATATACTAGTATGGAAAAATGTACATTTGTCTAACATAAATAGAAAAGTGTTTCCATTCTCAGCCTTTGATTACAATTCCCTCTATTTTAAATGACTTGTCTTCCCGGATACCTGGACATATACTATTCGAATATAACCCACTGTTGTAGCAGAATCAGCCAAACAAAACGTTAACATAAAACTGTTTTCTATATTGTTACGATTGAAACATATGATACAGAATCTCTGCAATCACTTGTCCAGATAACATCTCCCCAGCTTCATCAATGTGTCAAATAGACAAAGACACGACCAAGATTCAAAGCGGAGGATATGGTTCTTCCCCGATAAGAAATATTGGTATTTTAAAATTGAAAGTGTGCTCATATAATCAAACCTAATCCGGGAAGTGACTTGTTAGTATGACTTTCCAACATAAATTCATCGGGAGTGTCCAAAATATTATTCAGGCTGTTGATTATACTTCTATTGGATTGGGGACACGTTAATAATACAAAGGATGGCCACTATTTTATAGTAAGTCTCCACCATTAATAGTTTAGTCAATGTTTTCTGAATGGCCATACATATGCATCAATTATTGTATTTTTACTTTCTAATATAGTGAAAGTATTATAATCGAAAAAAATTCTGCCACTGGGATTAACCTTCATCCTTACGTTTTATGTGACCTCCAACCCCCAAAAAATAGGTCTTGTAATTCGGTCCATTTTATCTCTGTCTCTGAGGATACAGACGAAATGCTTTCTGGATTTTATTTTCATATTGGCTTTTCGATTGAGGATAGTTTCATAGTAATTGATCTTTAAAAATTTGAAGATTTTTCAAAATGGCATTAGCGATTTTGTCTAAATTATGATATTATAGAAGCGCTCTCTCTATTTGTTATTTGAGGAAAATTTAGTTTAAGAGTAGACAATTTATTTTTATTTTTTTAAATTCATAATCTTTAAAAACAGTTTTAACAATTTGGTACAAATTGGGTATCTGAGAGGCATTAAAAATAAATTATTCTTTACATTGGTTTTCCTTCTAATAATATTTAAATGGGATTTCACTCAAGACTTTTCTTTTTAGTAAAACTTTTCAAAAATTTGTATACCACTTTGTTCAAAATAGTTTTCTGTAGATTTTTAATTGATAACTAGGAATGTATGCTGTATTCTAAAATAAATAAATTTAATTGTAGCTTTGAGCTCATCACACATTTTAGAAAATTTATAATTTTTATAAAATAATATTTACAATTTAGTTTAAAATGAGTGTTTGCTACTTTTTTTGCTTTATAAATAAGGATATATATGTCATGAGTATGTATGCAAATATAAATAATTCTAGGAGGGTTATTAAGGACATATTTTTGAATGTTAGAATTTTTATAAACACAGTTTTTTAACACCACGTCTTACTATCCGTTCGGGCTCATAGTATTTTTAATTTCGTTTAAAATGTATACATGGTGAATAGTAATTTGTGAATAAAGATAGTACCACATAATAAATACATTAATAATAAATAAATAAATAAATAAATTATTTGCCAAAAAATTCGTTCTTCCCTTTGGGAAATTCTATATTAAACCAACCCGCCTCGGTGGCGTAGTTGGCTAACGCGCTTGTCGTGTTAAGCTCGACTGCTGAGTACGGGGAGATCAAGGTTCGAATCTCGGTCGGGTGAACTGGGGGTGGTTTTTCCTAAATGGTTTTCCACTCTCCCTCCACGCAAATGCGGGTTCACTTCTTCTAGTTAAACCTTCCCAATTCCAAATCCAATAGAGTAATTAGCATTTAAAGCGTATAAACCGAACAGGTAATAAGACGCGGTGCTAAATATTATTATTATTATTATTACTTTAAACTAAGACAGGGACGATGTGGCAACACTCTGCCTGGGACTTATCAAACGTAAATGTTAGTTCGTAGTAGGTGCTCTAAGATAGATTATCGCACGGCTATTCATTGCTCCAAAAGACGTATATATTTGGTGTTAATGCGGTGAAGCATGTCCACGTCAACTCTCGTAACAAGCACATGGATGCATTCCACAAGGTCCTCTGGTAACTGCGATGGGTCGTTAGGCGGGGTACACCAGTGCTTTGAAGTGACCCCACAAGGAAAAGAGTGAGTGTTGTGTGGTCCAGTGAGCTTGGTAGCCATTCCACAAGCACCCCACGCCTTATAATATGTTAGTTAGGGTGGACTTCATTAAGTAGTTACTGCACTTGTGCCCCATAGTGTGAAGGGGTGCCGTCATGCCTATATCACATCATATGTCACACCAGTAATTGTACGTAATCCAGCAGGCCAGGTAGAATTGTGTCAAAGAACAGATGGTATCTGTAGGAATCCAAACGAGCTGGTAGCAAATCGGGACCCAGAATTTCATCCCCAATAATGTCGATCCATTTATTAACGCAGAATCGATGATGATACGCACGAACGCAATTGACATGCAGGCTATCACTTGTCCACAGGTGATTGTTATTGGTGTTATTCACTCCCTCTCATGTGAAACAGGCTTCACAAGTCTACTAACTTTAATATGCGCAATAAATTTAGGATAAATGAATGCTGCTGCTGGAGCCACTGGCAAAACTATACCTGGCAAGGCAGATCAGGTTTTAGTCTTCATCACGTGACACCTGAAGAACTGACCCCTGTGCAATGTGCATTGCTTGTGCTACGTCTCTAAAGCTGCGTGTTGGACATTGTTGGAAGGCAGTGATTACAGCATCTTCAACACCTGCTTTCACTACGTTACGTGGACGTTTTGTATCCACTCATGGAGATGGTCCCATTTGACCTGTCTCCCGAAAATGCTGCTCCAAACGGCAAGACACTTTAACAGTCAGCGGACTTCTTCCAGGGTAGGGATCAGCGTATAGCCAGACAGGTCCAGCTTGGCTTTCAGAGGATCCCATTGCTATTGTCATATCCCAGTATTCTACGTATGAGTAGTTCATTGCTATTGTCATATCCCAGTATTCTACGTATGAGTAGTTCAATTGCTGCTCACACAATACAGACCCACATGCATGTCTACGTCTAGCCGTTTGTGAATATGACATTTCAGAATATGTTGGCACATCATTCCTCTCCAAGCCTATTTTTGTTTTTCTCAAAAGCCATGGGAAGTACATATTTTCTATAAAGACTGTTTTTGACTTATATTTACCCACCCAATCATGTGCTAGTGTCCGTATCCATGAATTACTACTAACCTGTATATGAAGAGCATTCTATAATATGAACATAATTATAAGTTTTATTTTTCTGAGTAAAGTTTATAAAAGGGTAATTTACCCAAAACCTATTTTTGAATGCTTTTTCCTACTAACTTTAATTGACTATATTAGAAGTTTTGTACAGTGTATTTTTTTTTAACTTTTTATTTTGTATATACAATAAATGTTGAAAGTTTGTTTAAAGAAGGGCGGTACGTATGTTTTGGAGTTAATAAAAAAGTGTTTGATATTGCCTCTAGGTAATATAGTGGAACTGTATCGGCAATGAAAATTAATATTTCAAAATTAAATATTGACACAGTTATTCATGGAGTATTAATATATAAAGTTTTTAATACTTAACATGTAAATATTTATAAATAATAGTGAATAATCCAAGCTATTGAATTTTTTAACGACGGTTAGAGCATACACTAAATGTCATATTCTTTAAATTTAAAAATGACACCTGTACACGGGAATAGAGCAGTGGCGTATTAAGTCAAAGGTGCTGAGTTATATTCCCATGTCCACTATCAGAGTATTATGTTTCAAAATAATAAATATGGAATTTAGATGAGGCTATAACCGTAATCATAAAATATATTAGCTTGGATATTTAATATATCTTGATATAGACATTCGTCCATTCTGTATTATCGGCAGCGATAAGCCAACTACCGAGTCGAAGCTAGCTTCGTTATCTGATAGCTCACGATCTTAATTGGTCACTCATATGTAGCTGACGATTTCCGCACATCCTTCACAGACTTTGCCTTAAGATATGAGTGAAGAATGACTTTAAACAAGGGATAACTCCTGGATAGCTCAGTGGTAAGAGCGTTGTCATACTGAGCCAAAGGTCCTAAATAGGATTCCCGTATCCAAGTGTTATTATTCAATTTAAAGAACATATAAATGGTGACCTGGCGGTCTAGGGGTAAGGTGTCAGACTTCTATGTTGGCGGCCGGGGTTCAATCCTCGGTCCCGGCAAAGATTTATCTGATTACCAAACCCTTCCTTCACCTCTGACAAGACATCTTGTGAATGAGGGGAATGCCAGGCCTCCACCGTGGTCCGGATTCCACGTTAAACTGTAGGTCCTTCATTTCATCTCACAATCACCTTACAATTATACATTAGTGTATGTGTGTATAAACCGAACGGGTAGTAAGACGTGATGCTAATAATAATAATATATAAATACATAGGTAAAATTTAAAGTTAAAATATTTTATGAAGCATAAGCTCATAGAGTAACTAAAATCATTTCCTACAATTTAACCCTATACGATTCCTAAAATTTATAAAAATGCATATGAACCTAAAAAACTAAATTTAACGAGTAATCATCTAACATATATTATTTAAGTTTTTCTCCAAGGTATATTGCCTTAACAATGTAAAACGTTTCAAATTTTGAAACTATCTTACAAAATAATTTGAGAAATATTTGCTAAAATCTCTACAGAGACATGTGTGCACAATATTTAGTTTTACAACGTAATCTTTGTGAATCACATGCGGGGACTGTAAACGCCTACTCTTCTTCTTCCACTGTTTTGCTCTGGGTGACAGCTAGCTTAGTGATACAACAAAACATACCATTTTAGAGCTTTCATGTAAGAAGTATTGGCTTGCTTTGTCTTCGATTGTCC
>CABFVX010000390.1:139616-172207 GCA_902151425.1 Timema shepardi
CCCCCCCCCCCCCCACCTTTTTTTTTTTTACACGAGTCAGGTTTACTTCTCTGTCTCTTGTCACGTTCCAACCGAATGGAGCAATGTTCATGCCAACGCCATGTTTTTATCCATGCCAGGATCAAACGTCAAAACATTACTTTTCTCTACTCCTACATTCAAGAAATCATTCTCTTACTTGAACTTTGATTGAAGTCTCTTCAAAATTTTGGTTGACGCTCGAGGTAACAAAATGTTTAAGCATAAGCGAATATGTACAACATTGATTTACCAAAAGGTGACCTGGTGGTTTAGGGGTAAGGTGTCATGACTTCTGTGCTGGCGGCCGGGGTTCAATCCTCGGTCCCGGCATAGACTTATCTGGTTACCAAACACTTCCTTCAACTCTGACAAGACATCTTATGAATGTGGGGAATGCCAGGCCTCCGCCGTGGTTCGGATTCCACGTTAAACTGTAGGTCCTCCATTTCGTCTCACAATCACCCTACCATTTCACATTAGCGTAAGTGCGTATAGCCCGAATGGGTAGTAAGATGCGGTGCTAATAATAATAATAATAATAATTAACTAAAATATGAACAATAAATAAACGAATAGTGCATCTACATTGTGTATATTTCTTTACTCTGATTGATCATTATAAAATGTACAATACGCAAAAATCTAAATGCGTAGTAATTAATTCAAGCGTAAACTAAATAAACAACAAATTACACATGAATATTATATTATCTGTTTCAGTGGCCAAGTGTTGTAATGCGCTACTCTTGCAGCTGATTAGACTGCCGTTAAGGGGAGATCTAGTTTCGAATCGCGATCGGGTGTACTAGCGGTGGCGTTTCCAAACTGTTTTTCCACTCTCCCCCTACGTAAATGCGGACACACTTCCTCTGAATATAATCTTCCTATTCCCTAAAACCATTAGTGTAATTAGTACATAGTATAAGACGAAAGGGCAGCAAGACGTGGTGCTAATATATATATATATATATATGAGGAAAGGATACTCCGTTAGATAAATATATTGACTTGTTGATATCGTGTGGTGATATACTAAATTGGTTAAGAAAAAACACGTAAACAGATTATATCAACTATGCAGGATTTGGTCATTTAAAATTTTAGGGATTACATTTTTTTATAATATTTTCCACCCCACCCGCATGGGCATTACACACTTTCTTATAATTGGGTTAGGGTGTGAATAATATAAAATTTAACCCGCTTTGGTAGGTAGCCACGTGGTCTAAGGCACTACTCCTGTAATAGACTAGACTACCAATAAAGGGGATATCGTTGTTCTATCCCGCTTGGCTAGTTTTTTCTAAATGGTATCCCACAATTTCTCCACATATATGCGAATACAATTCCTCCACATATATGCGAATACAATTCTTCTAAATTTAACCTTCCTAATTCCTAACTTATTAGCGTAATTAGTACAAAAGCATATAACTTGAATAAGTATTAAGACGTGGTACTATGAAAAAAAAAGATAAAACTTAGAGTAAATACAACAGCATTTACGTCAAAATGGGGTGGGAAACCACCCAAATTAATTACAACCTAGGTTCAAACCTCGATCTCCCCATCACCAAAAGGCCAGACCAGATGAGCGTGGTAATTAGTCCACCTACCCAAAGATAAGGCTAATTATTCTAGTATCTATCACCCAATAGTATGTGTCGCCCAATAGTAGTTCACTTTAAATATGATTCCAAGAGTATAAGTATCGTCGACCCTTTTGTAACTAGTTTTTAAATGTTATGACATTTATATTTTGTTAGGAGCCTAAAAAAAACATTGATATGTAATCTACACCGATACATAAAGGGGTATAAAAGATAGTAAATAATCAAAGTACGAATACGTTATTATGAATCTAAAGATAAGGAAATGTATATAAATAAGAAAATATTTATATATTTTTGTATAATTATATGATTTGTTTAACTACTCCAGCGACAAATAACTAATGCTTGACGCTAGCGTTATAAAAGGAGGGTAAATAATACAGTAAAGAATTTTCTACTTTGAATAGCTTATGTGTAGGAAATACTTTTTATATTAAAGGAATTTGTCTAATTTGTTTTATCTCAAAAACAATATAGTGATTTAAAAAAAGAATGTGTTCGTGAATAACATTTGGACATCATATGTTATTTGTATGGGTAAAAAGTACCTTACTGAATATATATATTAATAAAATATACTAGTCCAAGTGTTTTTGACTTATCAGCACGTTTTGGATTAATAAACCTTATAATCTTAGTTATTTAACACCACGTCCTACTACCTGTTCGAGTTATACACTAAGTACTTATTATTATGCTAATGGATAAGGAATGGAGAAGATGGAATTTAGAGGAAGTGAACCCGTATTTGCATGGAGGGAGAGTAAAAAAAAATTTGAAAAAAAAAATCAGCCTCAGTACAACCGATCGAGATTCAAACCTTAATATACTCGTAATCACGTAATCAGCAGTAGCTAGAGTAGCACCTTAGACCATGAGGCCACCGAAATGGGTTTTTAAATGCTGTTAAATTTTGTAATTATAGGTCTTGACACACTATTAATAACTACATTTTTTTAGATTAAAAAGGTAAAATAGATGTGTATTTATATTCTAGAATGTAAATGTGTATTTATATTCTAGAATGTAGAATTAAATATAGTTATGGATAAAATTAATATAACTGTATCTGGTAACAAGTGAGCCCAATAATTCCTATCAGGAGATAAGCAGAATATATTTGATGAAAATTAAACAGTTTTATTTCCATTCTTTTTATGTGGGGAATAGAATCTAATAGAATCTAATGGAAATGAAAAATTAACAGTCGTATAATTTAAAGTGAAGCTTTAAAGTTATGTGTCGTAATGGTGACAAGTTAAACGAATTTTAGTATTTAACGCATTCCATCAAGCCCAGTCACCCCACTGCTGGGTGCGTAACCGGTATCCCCTTCTATTTCCGATTAAAACAGTTTCATTAAAATACGATTAAGGAGTGACGCTGAGCATGGAGTGAACTCTGATTAGCTCAGACTCAAAAGTTCAACTAGTTGAGTTGAATTTCCTGGAATTAAAGTGTACATGTGACACTTTAAAAACTAGTAATTTAAGACTACTCGTGAGAGTACTCATTAGAAAATACTAACATAATCCAGACAACTTATTTTTCGACTCCCACCTTCAGTCTCATACAAGTACATTATCTGTGCTGGTGACCTGGCGGTCTAGGGGTAAAGTGTCAGACTTCTGTGCTGGCGGCCGGGGTTCAATCCTCGGTCCCGACATATATTTTTCTGATTACCAAACCCTTCCTTCACCTCTGACAAGACATCTTGTGAATGTGGGGAATGCCAGGCCTCCACCGTGGTATCGGATTCCACGTTAAACTGTAGGTCCTTCATTTCATTTCACAATCACCCTACCATTACACAGTAGCGTAAGTGCGTATAACCCGAACGGTTAGTAAGACGCGGTGCTAATAATAATAATTATTATTATCTCTGCTAATGCTTTTTTTTATCAACACGTTTTACTACTTGTTCAGGTTAAATGCGTAAAAGATCATAATCAATCAAATGGAAGGAATCGTTATTAGAAATAATATACCCGCATTTGCATGGAATTAAAGTGGTAAACGATTTTTTTTAAAACGCCCTCAATAGATCCTACTGTGATTCGAACCTCCATTTCCCCGCCCCCAGCAGGCCATTCTAACATGAGAGTGATGCCTTAGACCGTTTGGCCACTTAAGCTGGTAGCGTTGTAATTATAAATTATAAAAATTGCATAGCATTTTAATATCATTTCACACATACACATAATTAAATAAATACTTACATAAAGGGGCTGAAATATTGTGACCATCCCAAATATCCCCGTTAATTTGGATGAAATGAGAAGATCTACATAGTAAAATGAATTCATTAGACCTCATTCACACGATATGACCTTTTCGCCGTGCGCCGTGTTCGGAGCCACGCCGTGCGTTCCAAAGTCATGCCATGGAGCACACGAATGCTCGCCGTGCGTTCCAAAGTCATGCCATGGAGCACACGAATGTTCGCCGTGCGTTCCAAAGTCATGCCACGGAGCACACGAATGTTCGCCGTGCGTTCCAAAGTCATGCCATGGAGCACACGAATGTTCACCGTGCGTTCCAAAGTCATGCCATGGAGCACACGAATGTTCGCCGTGCGTTCCAAAGTCATGCCATGGAGCACACGAATGTTCGCCGTGAACACCACGGCATGTTTGGTATGACATAAAAATAAATGTTGCAATGTGGACGATCTGGAAAGGTTGCTTTGATCTTATTTGTTGCACTTTACAAAGTAAAATTCGACGGTACATGGTAAAATGCGCTATTCCTTGAACTTTCAAAGACCTATAAAGCTGATGTTTTTATGTTGTTGTATAGTTATTTGTGAAGAGAGGGAAGTAAGTTTTTGACGTGAATACGTCTTTTAATTTGCTACCATACGGGGGCAATAGAAAAAAATCCTAATGATAACAAAATCGGGGAATACAGTTTGGCGTTGTAGTTTCGAATCTATCCTCTACATCCAAAATTAAGTTATACCACTGGATAACTAAAGGATCAAAGAATGCATTACGATACGCGAGAACAGTGACGCATCGCGCGCGGTGGAGGGGGAAGCGCCGCCATTTTGAGGTTATTTTGCTGTGTATCGAGATTTGCAATTAGTATAACTTTTGACTTGGAGAAGCTACGATGTTCGTTTGAGTTTTAATCATCATCTGTCGTCAAAATCTATCGATTGTATATTAAACATTAGTTTATAGTAGGTAGTGACAGTGAGTTATAATAAGGTGTTAGAATAAAAATATATGATCAAAAATACAGTTTGGCGTTGAAGTTTCGAATCTATCCTCTACATCCAAAATTAAATTATACCACTGGATAGCTAAAGGATCAAAGAATGCATTGCGATACGCGAGAACAGTGACGCATCGCGCGCGGTGGAGGGGAAGAGCCGCCATTTTGAGGTTATTTTGCTGCGTATCGAGATTTGCAATTAGTATAACTAATAACTATAATTAATAAATTTATATTGTAACACAATAATTATTTGTTTCCTTGCTTTTAACCTAAATACATAAATAAAAATATTTTATATAAAAATATATATATATATATATATATATAACCCGTTACATAAACGTATTCACGTACAACACACGGCCGTGTCCATGACACAAACACACCCCAATTATTTTTTTAAAAATAATTTAGGAACAGCTGTTAACAAACTGTTGAATTGACAATACACAAATAGTGCAATATAAACACAACTAGAGAACCACGACAGCTTGGTTCCAAGAACAAACAGTAACTGGAATGGATTGGCTACACCACGTATGAGCGGGACTGTGCCTGAGCCGTGCCGTGCCGTGTATTCCCTTGTGAACGCCGCCATTTACGAGATTAGTGAACAACACGCCGTATACGGCGCCATATTGTTTACGGTGGCCGTCCATGGCAAAATTCGTGGTTGATTCATGTGAAAAGTTATATTTAAAGTGAATATTAATCAACAATCACGGCACCGTGCTGGATATGGTCGCACGGCAAAAAGTCATATCGTGTGTAAGAGGCCCTAGAAAGACAAATATTTTATGAGAAAATAATATTTTCCAAGGTCATATTATCTATATTTTAGTTGTTTTTTTAATAGATAAAACCATATTGACTTAGATTGGTAGCCGAAATCAAACAAATTCAAAAATTTACATTACCTTCAGATGACCTCGATGATGAAATTTAACTGTTCTACTGTTAGTTAGCCTAACTTAATTATTCAATTGAAACAATTACAGTAAGAATGATTTCTTTATTGAAGATATATTTCTTATTACAGATTGCATACTTGTACCAAGTATCTTTTAGACTCGCTATAAATTAACAATATCAGTAATATTTCCGTTTTAATGTAGGATGATATTTTCATAAGACTCAATCAGATTTTTCAAACAGTCGAACCTATTAAAATGTTTTGGTGATATTGAACTTAGTAAGTAATCAAAAGGCGGCCATTGTTTACAACTTAAATTCTACGTTCTGGTTTATGTGTTTACAAACATAAAATAGGAATGTCGTCAAATATATTTCTGAAACACACTCTCTTTGTTCGCTTGCTGAAGTATCTCAATTTCAATATAGTTGAGAGAATCATCACTAATGGCTAAGAGGCGAATGAATGGGAGAAAAATCAGCCTGATCCTAACAAACCTAACATATATTCCATTCACGGTAGGAATTACTCTCTGAAAGGTCTTTTTTCCTACCAATATCCTACTATATAGTAGATTTATGGTAGGGAAAAAGGCCTTTCAGAAGTCAATTCCTACCGTGAATGGATTATAAATTATTCAATTAAAATTCTTGGCTAATTTAATAGACAGTAGAAATTTTGTATAGTAGATTCTGATGCAATAACTAATCTATATCAAAACAACAATATAAAGTTTAGACAGAAATAGCTAGTCAAACCAATACTTTGATTAATTAAAGTAATACTAATGATTAACTATACAATAATATGCTGGCTAATGCTAGGATTTACCGATGAACGCTATTAAAAGTACAAATTGTAAATATTGTAGAATACAGTATATTTCGGACTTTACCGCCCGATATTGGTAATGTTAGGTACAACGGTAATATTTACAAGTCCTCCAATTTTGTAGTAATAAATATACAGCCTATATTAATATGTATTGTACATGGTTATACAGAATTAAAAAATAAAGAATTAAAGGCATAATAGGTTAGATAACCACCTCAGTAGCGTAATTGGTTAACAATCTAGTTTCGTGTTGATCTTGGCTGCCAAGGATGGGGAGGTCGAGGTTCAAATCTCGCTTGAGTTAACTAGGGGTGGTTTTCCACGCTCACTCCACGTAAATGTCGATATACTTCCTCTATATTCAACCTACCCAACTCCTAACCCATTAGCTTAGTTAGTACTTAAGTGTATAAACCGAACGGGTAGTAAGACGCGGTGCTAAGTATTATTATTATTATTATTATTATTATTATTATTATTATTATTAAGAGGGTGGATAAGAAGATGAGCAACATAATTTGCCTCGGTAAAGGAAGGGACTACATTAGTATAAAGCTTAAAGTATACCTTTTCGAACCAAGTCAAATACTGGAAATCTTGATCAGATCTGGTGATTATAATGGTTAAAAGACTAAACTATAGTTTAACGAAAGGTTTTCTGATCCAAGTTGTTCAACAAATATAAAATTAGTAGCGCATTGTTATAGCGGGGACTGCAGATTATCACGCTTAAATGTATTCAAAAAATTTTTTTGGGAAAGGTCTATAGACTAATGCCTCACTTTAGCTTCAAGTTTTATTATTATTATTATTATTATTATTATTAGCACCGCGTATTACTACCCGTTCGGGTTATACGCACTTACGCTAATGTGTAATGGTAGGGTGATTGTTAGATGAAATGGAGGACCTACAGTTTAACGTGGAATCCGAACCACGGTGGAGGCCTGGCATTCCCCACATTCACAAGATGTCTTGTCAGAGGTGAAGGAAGGGTTTGGTAATCAGATAAATCGGTGCCGGGACTGAGGATTGAACCCCGGCCGCCAGCATAGAAGTCTGACACCTTACCCCTAGAGCGCCAGGTCACCGATTTTTTAAATATGTTTATAATGTATTTACACATAATGTTGTTAAATGAAGCCTGGGTTTAAACCTTGGGCGTTGAAATTTACTATTATATCACGCAGCCAGGAGCTATACAAACTTTAATAAATATTTAATTTACTTTTATGTATCCGATATCATTTATATAGCAACTATCTTGTCAGAAGATTTCTAATAATTAAGTATATTTTAAACCCATCATTCATGCTGTAAGGTAGAATTCTTATCTTTATGGGTTAGACTATGCATAGTGTCTGTCATCAGGCCAAATAGGTTTGCTACAGTTCCAAATAGACAATGTATGCGAGTTATTCGCTACACGAATAGATTCCATTTTATAATGTAGAGCTCATTTAAGAAAAAAAATGTAATCAGAACCTGTCTATGCTCTTTCTAGTGTGAAGCACGTGTAGCTATGTAATACGTTTATTACTTATGCATTTCTAACTTGGTTTACTTGTGATCTATTAAAACTTACCTCGGCGTGGCTACGAGGCAATTTATTCAAGTCGTAGTTTAATGGAAGTTTCAATAATTGAGTTGAGTTGGAATGAAGGGAAACTTGAGACGCTATGATGAAATTTAGCTGTTGTGAGTAACAGGGCTGGCTCTAAGCGAAGGCAATCACAGCAGGGCTGGGCGTTTCATTAAGAGGCTTTCACATTATCGAGTAGTGCCCATTGTGTTTAATCAACGACAAAAAAGGGGGGTTTATGTAACGTTTAATGACTTAAAAAATATATATATTTTCTAGTTTATTATAAAATACTTTTTGAAAAATATGTTATTATACTATTAATAACAGTTAGAATTGACCCCAAATAATAATGACATATTTATGATGAACTTAACTATAGTAATCAACAAGTTTTATAATAATAGTCATAATATTTATGAACCATTTCTTACTACTCATACAGGCTATTCTAAATTTAATAAGGTAAATGTGGTAGGAATGATAAAAGGTAGAATTCAGAGGTTATGTATGCGCATTTTCTTGGAAAGAGAATAAGAAACCAATTATAAATCAGAGTCATGATAAAGCATAGATACATTTGAAAAGAACCATTTTAAATGAAGATAAAAAAATCTTAGTAAAATTCCGTAGTGCTTATGAAAAATATTTAAGAAAGGATTATATTAATATCTGAGAAAAACTAAACAAAATGTATTTAACGAAGAAGTATTTTATTTTAGCCCAAAACATTCTTTGCTATAAACACTCTTCAAAATAATGAACTTGAAACTCTTTCCCTTCCATCCGACCCTAGAGAACCAACCAAAGTCCATTAGTCTCTTCCTATAATAAACTAGCCTTTGGGCATGGCCAGGTTATTGGATATTTTCAAGCAGTACACAATCTTGTAAGTTTTGTATTTTCTTGAAAATTTAGTGTAGTAATTAACTACTACAGAAAGGGTGACCTGGCGGTCTAGGGGTAAGGTGTCGGACTTCTGTGCTGGTGGCCGGGGTTCAATCCTCGGTCCCTGCACAGATTTATCTGCTTACCAATCCCTTCCTTCACCTCTGACAAGACATCTTGTGAATGTGAAGAATGCTAGGCCCTCCACCGTGGTTCGGATCCCACGTTAAACTGTAGGTCCTTCATTTCATCTGACAATCACCCTACCATTACACATTAGCGTAAGTAGCGTACAACCCGAACGGGTAGTAAAACGCGGTGCTAATAATAATAATAATAATAATACAGAAAGATATTTGAAATATAATATCAGCTAGAAATAACAGTGACCTGAGTTAAATTAATATAGGTTTACATGGTTTTTATATTAAAAATATTGTCGATATTCTATAAATGAGCCATTATATTTAAACATATATTCATATATATATATATATTAATTATGCCAGTTTGGTATTTTTATTTATATTTTTAGTAAAAAAAATTCCCTTCTTAGCTTGATCACCGAAATATTTGTAAAGTTATACATGTACTAGTGGATCGTTGCAGCGATGCCCGCATATTATTGCACTAAAGTGTGTTCTAGATTTTGTATACTAATAGATAAATAGGTAGAGCTGAAACATTACCTGAGTTATAAGTGTATTTATATTTCACTTATAATTATAAAATATTTTTAATTATTTTCCATTTATATAAGAGAGCTAAATATATAAACGTGTAAGTCTATATGAAGATTTTTTTTTTTTTAGCGGTCTTGGCCCTTTACAGCCCAAATTAACTAAGGTAACTCATATTATAAAAGAATTTGAAATATTTTAATAAAAATCTATTTTTAACCTACCGCACAGCAAAAATTTTCTCTCTCTTTAATTTCAAAAGAGGAACATTTAACAAAGACTTCTATAATTTGTGGAACAAAACAAAATACCCCGTTTCCGAAAAACACTACTAAATATCATACATATAATAATATATAATGTTACAGAAACATTGAGTTAAGAGGAACATATCTTTCCTTAAACGAGTACAACAATCTAATTCTAGTTTCTAAGTATTCCATACAAATTGTGTTTGCTTGTTTATAGCTCAGAAAATATTGGTTTTATTAAAATATATTCCAGATTAAAATGTGTTTAATTTAAATAATAGGGCCTACTATAACTTTACAATTATAAGTTATTTTGTATATCAAATAGTGGCGGATTTATGATAAGAATTGTAAATGTTTGCTTATTTAAAGTGCCCTTAAATTCATTTTTTTTTTGGAAAACTAGAATTTTCGTTTGGTTTGTAGCATTAATCAATGTTTGGATACAAAATTTAATAAAAATTGTTAATGAGGACTTTGATAAATTCGAGTTTATCATTTGTTGCCCTTCAATAAACTACTCTTAGTCTTAGGGTTAGATATTTAATTACAAAAATTCCTCAGGAAGGACCTTAGGAAGAGCCCAGATAACAAGCTTCAAGGTTACTTGGTAGTCTAGGGGTAAGGTGTCAGACTTCTGTGCTGGCGGCCGGGGTTCAATCCTCGGTCCCGGCATAGATTTATCTTATTAACAAACCCTTCCTTCACCTCTGACAAGACATCTTGTGAATGTGGAGAATGCCAGGCCTCCACCGTGGTTCGGATTCCACGTTACATTACACATTAGCGTAAGTGCGTATAACCCGAACGGGTAGTAAGACGCGGTGCTAATAATAATAATAATAATAATAATATAACAAGTTTCAGCTCAAACGGTAGGATGGTTTCAGCTTTAATTCGAGATATAGCCAATCAAACAAACAAACGTGATTGTGAAAACACTTTTCATTTTCATGGGGTCATGAAACATCGACATTTATAAAAACCCTGAGTTCATTTTTACTGACGATTACAATACTTCTATCTTCGAGGGGTCGAGAGAATGAAAGAAATATATCGTTAACATAATTTTAAAATGCTTTTTCTATATGTAGCTAAATTGAGCATTGGTACTGTCTGAAGATAAGAAATTAGAGGAAAAACCAAGATAAAATACGAACAAACCCTATGTCTACACCAGAATGTAAGGGGTTAGCGTACACATGATTTTTATAGTGTTAACTGTGTTCGTAAGAAAATAAACTTTCATTCATTAGTGCTTTGCTTTTTTTCTCGAAATATGAAATGAGACAGTTCAAGTACACCAAATTATGTGTTTGGTCTTAATTAGTAAAGGGAAACCAAAATAGATTCTATTAAGAGAAATATTACGAAATTTGGCAATCTAGATATATCTTGGTATTTGTTGGTAGTATTTTTACAATTGCCTTCTTCGCATGTGGCAGTTAACGGTTATGTAGTTAACTGAAATGAGAGTTTTGGCAAATTAATTTTTAATTTTTTTATTTAACACCGCGTCTTACTACACATTCGGTTTATACGCTTAAGTACTAATTACGCTAATGGATTGGGAAATTAGGGAGGTTGAATTTAGCGGAAGTGAACCCACATTTGCGTGAGGTAGTGTGGAAAACATTTTAGGAAAAGCCACCACCAGTTCACCCGAGCGAGATTCGAACCTTTATCTCCCAGTCCTTGGCAGCCTAGTTCAACACGAAACTAGCGCTTCATTCAATTACGCCACCGAGGTGGGTCTGCACATTATTCAGTTTGTTACGTAGACATACCTTCTAAATAGTGAACAACAGCTCTCAAAATATACATTCTGATTCTGAGAATCAAGACGCTATCGTTAAATATATCATATTTTTTAATTCGTGATGAATCTTCTGCATAATGATTTACTTGGTGAAAAGTTTCTGTTACCTACTAACCTATAAATCTCATACATCTTTTGTATTATTCATTCATGTTTGAAAGCACAAAGTGAATAGAGGGATGGTATTTTTTAAAGAAAGACTCCATTAAATGGTAAACAAGCTAATAAATAAAAAGAGTATAACGGATTAAAATCGAAGTTTAAGTCATGGAAATATTTCAAAGAAATTATACATGGCTTAAATATTTATCTGAGTTATTTAAATAATTTTAAAAAAATTTTAAGGTGACCTGGCGGTCTAGGGGTAAGGTGTCAGTCTTCTGTGCTGGCGGCCGGGGTTCAATCCTCGGTCGCGGCACAGATCTATCTGATTACCAAACCCCTCCTTCACCTCTGACAAGACATCTTGTGAATGTGGGGAATGCCAGGCCTCCACCGTGGTTCGGATTCCACGTTAAACTGTAGGTCCTCCATTTCATCTCACAATCACCCTACCATTACACATTAGCGTAAGTGCGTATAACCCGAACGGGTAGTAAGACGCGGTGCTAATAATAATAATAATAATAATTTAAAATCTTACGATTATTGTCTACTTGATTGCATTTAGTTTTATTTCATCTCTTTAAAAAAATTTGTTTAATCGGTTATAACATTAATAAAAAATACTAAACGGGTCTCAATACTATTTAGGGTCGTTTGGCAGGCACTCGAATAGGTAAACTTGAAGCAGAGTCCACGTGCCCACTGTCTCAGGTATATTGCAAAAAAAAATTCTTAAGTAAAAAAAAAATAGAAAATGGTCAGCTAGAATTATTTTAACAAACAAAAATGTGGAAATATTAAACCAATTTGTACAAAATTACAAACAATTAAATGTGGTGGTGAAAACCTGGACTTTCGGAAGTATATTTGTGGTTAGAAGGGGAACTCTTCCCCCCAATCTAGTTTTACTAAATAAATCCCTTACTATGCGTTCGCTTGTAGTAAATTAGTAATTACCGATAACCCTCAAAAGGACATTCGTCTCCAAGGTAATGTATCTCCTATAAAAGCTCTAGTTATGAATCTATCATTATTATTATTATTATTATTATTATTATTAGCACCGCGTCTTACTACCCGTTCGGGCTATACGCACTTACGCTAATGTGTAAGTGGAGGCCTGGCATTCCACACATTCACAAGATGTCTTGTCAGAGGTGAAGAAAGGGTTTGGTAATCAGATAAATCTTTGCCGGGACCGAGGATTGAACTCCGGCTGCCAGCACAGAATTCTGACACCTTACCCCTAGACCGCCAGGTCACCTATCTATGAATAAAAATATTATTATAACTCCAAATTTCCCAAGTGTATCTAAAGGCGTAAGACATAACATATTTCAAAAACTGTCAGCTCCTGAATAAATAAAGGGACACAAAGGAATTTAGAGTTTTTGCAAAAACAAATTCAGAGCAAACCAATTGTTTTGTTTAATAGTCGATTACAACCATAACAAGTTTTATATTTAAGTAATATGATGTTGACCTTCCTAATTTAAAAAAATAGAGTTTGTGACTCTATCAAAGTGGACAAAGAATTGCCGAACAATCCATACCTAACTAGTAGAACAAAGATTAAGTGTCAGACTCATCTTGATTAGTTTGCCGGTGACGATGAAATACTCGTAGATATTCGAATCCCGAAAGTGTACTGGATCATTATCATTATTATCATTATTAGCACCGCGTCTTACTACCCGTTCGGGCTATACGCACTTACGCTAATGTGTAATGGTAGGGTGATTGTGAGATGAAATGGAGGACCTACAGTTTAACGTGGAATCCGAACCACGGTGGAGACCTGGCATTCCTCACATTCACAAGATTTCTTGTCAGAGGTGAAGGAAGGGTTTGGTAAACAGATAAATCTGTGCCAGGACCTAGGATTGAACCCCGGCCGCCAGCACAGAAGTCTGACACCTTACCCCTAGACCACCAGGTCACCAAGTGTACTGGAGTGATGATCTCACTAATATTTTTACTCTCTCCATCCACGTTAATGTGGACACATTTTCTCCAAACTATACCTTCCTCGTGCTTATCCCACTAACACAATTAGAATGAGTTTATCTCAGACACGGTGAGAATCAGAAAACTGGAAATGGGTACCAACGATTGCAACCGTGAAAAGATTTTTTTTTATTATTGGAAGGCTATCAAGTAGTTGATACTCGTCAGTAAGCAAAGTAGCGGAATATCACTTAGCGTTTGTGCAAGAACAAACGTGGGAAAAAATACATATTTTTATGTAGCAGTCCCGAAAAAACGATTGCGATCTTATAATAATAATAATAATAATATTTAGCACCGCGTCTTACTACCCGTTTGGGTTATGTGCTTTAAGTACTAATTACGCTAATGGAATAGGAATTGGGAAGGTTGAATTAGAGGAAGTGAACCCGCATTTGCGTGGTGGGAGAGTGGGAAACAATTTAGGAAAAACCACCCTCAGTTCACCCGACCGAGATTCGAACCTCGATCTCCCCGTCCTCGGCGGTCGAGCTCAACACGACAAGACGCGTTAGCCAACTACGCCACCGAGTCGGGTCGCGATCTTACAAATATGAATATTTGATAGTTGTGATGACAACTTCACGGTCGTCTTTCTCTCGCCAAGTTTCACCGTCACTGCCATTCACCCTTGTTCGCGCAGCCCTCTCAGCCTCCGGCCGGTCGCCGGATAAGAAAGAGTGAGAGAGGTGTGCCACGCCCCCCTTGCTACCCGCCTTAGTTCCTCGCCCCGCCGACTACGGCAGGTCCACCCTCTCCTTGCTCGGCGTCAGTTTGTGGCCCAACCTTGCTTCGACAGCACGCTCTCTTCCGGAACTAGCCACAGCAAGCAGCACTCTTACTCCACCATTAGAGGACACACCACCACGTTCCCACCTGGACTGAACGCTGTCTCGTCGTGTCGAACCACCTTCTCGTACCCCACCACCATCCACCACATGAGAGAGACAGGGCTGTCAAACCGATTCAACTCTTCATTCATCACAGGCAGGCCACCTGCTTCTTCTACACACCTAAATACGCCAAAGCTGAAATCACTGAACCAATATTGAAGAGGGCAGAACTCTGACCAAATCTTTATCGAAAAAAGCAAAATAGTCCTAGGGACGTTCTTACACTTAGCGTCGTAATCTCGTTATTAGTGTTGACAAAAAGTGACCGTTATTTCTATCGTCAAGGCCTGATGTTCTTTAAACGATGACTGAAAATGGCCTACTAACCAATATATTATTAAAAAATAGACTTGGTTGTCAACTTGTCGTTGTTGTGATAATTATTATTCTAAAAGATAACTAATATTGATATTTAAATATGCCGTATTGTTTTATAGTATCATGTTGCCCTGCGCTGTATTGTTGACTTGTTATATAGCCATGTGTCGTCGTGGTTTCCTTTTGGCCTAATGAAGTGTCTTATTTACACAAATTTTGTTTAAGGTCTAAATATTCGTTGGCAACTTTCATCTATAAACTTATTATTTTTTTAACCTCAAATTGTAGTTTTCTCATTACTGGTTAATGTTTTAAAACGTCACTAGCCTGACTCAATGGTGAAGTAGTTGATCCACACATGTTATCAAGGTGCTCCCGATTTCTTGGACATACCATCTAAACAATAGGTTTTCCAATCTGAAAGAAAACATAGTAGACTATATAATATTTTATTTTAAACATGTGATACATATTTAAAATTACAAAATACATTTTTATATAGAAAGCCAAGTGACATGAATATAAGCTTGACATACATAACCTGAAAACTAAGGCTGTCTTTAAATTTAATTGTCATTAAAGTGATATTCAACATTTATAGAAACCAGATTTATGTGCGTAGTGTTTCAACCAACTATCAACAAATTTATAAATGTGTTTAATAGGGTGTTCTTTGGATTGGCGAAGACAAACTTTATATAGTTTATGAATAATAGATGTATTTATTTTTAAAAGACTATCATTTTACTTACGTATGTATAAAAAAAAATCTCACACTTTGAACGCTAACTTAAGTTCTACTGGAAAAAATAAGGCTTTTCATTCTGTTGATTGATTTAAATAATTTCATTTGAAATATTATTTTTAATTCCTACTATTACTTATTACGTGCATCGTAATACTTAATATACCACGCATCTATACAACTGCATAAATCCATTATATAAACTTGTGGACCCGAAACACGTGTTTGTTTATTGTTTACCTATGAACTCCGGAGATGATATACCAAATTCTGTCCACGCTCCTATCTAGAATAATGTTCATTGTGAACTAGTGGTTAAGGATCGTGTATCGGTTAGAGGGAGACTGGCTGTATATGGTTCTCTGACTGTCGGTTTTGTTGGACCTGCACACCTGGGTTTATCTCCTGTATATCTTCGTTGATCCTTTGGTGAGCCTGTAGCTCACTTCTTCTATATCAGAGGCCAGTGTGAATGGTGCAACCTCATCATGTTTGAAGGATTCAAGAACAACACCATCTCGAAACTAGCCCTGTCTCGGTTTCTCTCTCAGAGTCTGTAAGTACTGAACATGTGACTCTCGCTTCCATAAATATACCCTCTTAAAACTAGGCCATATTGATATACTGCATGTAATTTACATTATTTTATTTCTTGAAATATATTAAAAATAATCTTTTGATTCAGGAATTGTTTATGTTCATATGTAAACAATCTATTATGATATTGTGGAATTGAATTTGAAGTCTCTTCTCATAACATTGTATATCCTCAAATATTTCTAATTTGTCAAAATATTTAATTTGGTTGCAAAATATACCCAATATGTTAAGACAACAGACGGTTAAGTATTGAATGTTTTAAGCAAATGTAATTATTTATCACTGTAAATATACTTTATGTACAGAACCTGCACTTATATCCTTTGAAAACGAATATAAATAATTAATCAAATGTAAAAGGTTACATTTAATATAATAGTGACATATTTCTTAGTATCCAAATATGAATGGAATATGAAATTAGTTTGGTATAGGTTTATGAATTATCTTTTAGTTGAAAGAAACTGTAATTATCATACTGAAGTTAATCTAGTCCACAATGTATGTTTTCACTTCAAGATCTCTCGGCCCTAAAGCTATGCCTGAATATTTGAAAGGTAGAAATGTTCCTGTAGTTGGTTTGGAATTATTTATTAAACTAATAATAATGATTTGTAAATAAATTTTAAAAATTAAATTAAATTAAATAGTCGGGTAGGAAAATATTTAGATTTATAACCTCTATAATTATTTTACTAACTAAACACCGGATTATAAAAGATTCTAATCATATTTCTTTTGATCATACTTGGAGGCACATTGTTTTTATGTTAATATTTGTTAATGTTTGTCAAATAGACTCGTATACACACACACACACACACTCGTATATAAATTTCCGCACGTGTCAGAATAATGTAGGGTAAAATTTTAGTAGACGTCACATATAATTGTGACAAACGTAATTTATTCTGAATTTGAATGTGTTATTGTAAGCACATTTTTTACGATAATATTAGGTAGAGAGATAGCTAAGCCAAACGCTAATAAGTATTATTATTGATTAATTTTCGCCGTGTCTTACTACCGGCCTGTCTAATAGTCTAATGAGAGTAGGAATGAGGAGGGTATAAACTGTAAGAAATAACCTATTTTTGCATTGAAGGGCAATGGGAACATATTAAATAAAAAAAATTCCTTCAATAAACACAACCGAGATTTGAATACCGACCAACACGTCACAATGACTCAAGACTATAGATTAGCCTTGCGATGAGTATAATTAAAGTTGAAGGTTAGGCCTTGTCGATTTAAGGATTATGAAACAACGATGTATCGTCCTCATCAAATCGTTATTCACGTTACAAAACAATTATTATTTTTTAGTATTTATTTTAATGTTTAGCACATTAGCGGGAGGAGTTGAAAGTGGGTGGTCAACAATTTCATTTTAGTAATTTTAATTACCAAACCAATATTTATTTATTTTGGGAGGAGGGGGATGAAGGGATCTTATTCTTTTAACAGCCACGATCTCTGATCAGCGTAAGAATAAATATAGACAGCATAAGCATTTTAATGAATACATTTTTGTTGAGCACTGATTCTTATAATAACAATTATTATCATGTGTTCTGTCTCACGACATGACCATTCCTTTTGTCAGTGAGCTTAGACCACCAATGCGCTCTGTTCTGCGCCTCCTCCTTCAGTTCCCAGAATTTACTTCTTTCCTTAAATTATTATTAGCACCGCGTCTTACTACCCGTTCGGGTTATACGCACTTACGCTAATGTGTAATGGTAGGGTGATTGTGAGAGGAAATGGAGGACCTGCAGTTTAACGTGGAATCCGAACCACGGTGGAGACCTGGCATTCCCCACATTCACAAGATGTCTTGTCAGAGGTGAAGGAAGGGTTTGGTAATCAGATAAATCTGTGCCGGGACCGAGGATTGAACCCCGGCCCCCAGCATAGAAGTCCGACACCTTACCCCTAGACCGCCTGGTCACCCACTTTCTTTCAATTGATCTAATACTTGAATCCTCCAACAATAAAGAATTAAATATATCCCAAGACGCCTGATTATTTGGATCACCCTATTTAGATGATTGCGATTAATAGAGAAAATATTGTGTAGGGGCTGAAGCCAAAAATATTGAAAAAAAAACCCACTTTGAGTTTAAACTGTCCATTGAACTCTTTTTAGCTGTATCTCAGAGGTCAAGCTTCGACAGATGAGTTAATTTAACCAAATAAGTTGATTAAACTTTATACATTTCAGTGGATTTTAAAATATAACAACACACTTAATTTTATTTCGAGAGCTATGTTTCATTTAAATATTTTATTTGTATAGTCATTTAATGGGGCGTACCCAAACGGGACAAGTGGGCAATCTCTCTCTCCCCATAACCTCACATCATTTCGATAAGATATTTAGAATAAAACAAGAAATGGAACAATAATATGTATAAACGTAGATGTGTAAAATGTATAAACTTAATTTAAAAATTATGGTAATATATCTTTAAGATATACCATGATATATATCAAACGTGTTTCCAAATTTACGCTCATAATACAGTGTATGTCTCATACAAATAACATTTATGGGTATATCACTTGTCCATTTATATATCTACCAAAAATTTCCGCACTTGGACACAATTATACTCTTGGGGAAATGCTTGCCATATTTGTTTAAAACAAACAAAACTAGATACAAAGTATTATTTATCATCTCAAATTCTCATGTTGTTTAATTTATCTGTATCCAAGGCTTCATATCAGAATCATTATGTTTATACATTTTATGTAATATTTGGAAGATAGCTTAGCAAGTGCTTATTCATAAGAACCTGAGTAAGTCAAGCTACATCGTGGTTATCGTGATGTAGGCCTACCTCTAGTTAACCTGACACCTAGTGATTATAGATACAACCACGGTGCAATGATTGTGACAACGATATATAATCCTGTTAAACTCTTTTGGTTCATTGTGGGATCTGACCACCTTAACCTCTTGGTGGTATTTTGTAATGATTCAAATTGTGAATACAGTTTTTTTTTATTTACAATTGCTATAAGTGTTGGGGAATATTAATAAATCGTAAACTGGCAAACAAATTCTGAAATAAATCCAGTTTTTTATCATCATCGGCGTTCACTTATTGGTATGACGTTACTCAGTACACGCCAGTGCGTTACATAAATAAAAATATATATATGGAAGATCTAATGTATTGTCTTCCGATTATAAATACTTACACTACTATGGATGTTCTTGAACTTTATTAGAAATTATGTATAATAATAGGTCGTAATTAGTTTTAGACAAACACTCGGGTCCATAATGAGAGCAGGTTGATGGCAAAGCAAATGGTGTAGCACAGGTTATTGCAATGTCGTGAGGTGAGGAGGGTAGTCAATGAGCGCTTTATTGTTAAATATTCAACAGGTTAGCCAACATAATATTATATTTAAACCATTATACAAGTATTTAATATAAAATGAATATCAATAGAAGTTAATATGTCACATTTCCTTTTCTTTAAATCTTTACTACTACGTAAGGTTAAAAAACACTCAACATTGAATACAAAATAAACAATCCATTATGTTTAAATACATTTTTGATCCAAACGGACCAAGGAAGTCCAAACGTATTCCAAACACTGGCTTATTGGAACAATTTCATGCATGTGAAAAAGTTTTGGATGATTTATAATACATAAACAAGTAGAAAGGTATATCACCTATTACGAATATACATCACCAAGATCAAGGTTGCGTCGTCAATTATAACGATACATCACCAAGTGGAACGATGTATCGCGGAGTAGGACGATATATCGCGGAGTGGGATGATACCTCACCAATTAGGACGTTGCATTTAAAAGTAAGGCGATACGTCATCGAATGGGATAAAACATAATCTAGTAGGACAAAACATCTTCAAGTTGGACGATATATCGGCTAGTAGGACGATACGTCGTCAAGTGGGAGGATTTTTTTTTAGAGAATCTTATTTTTTTATTAATTTATACTAACTATCCCAATTCCTAGCATGTAGCTCGGGACATAGATCTAAATCTTGAATTAACATTACATATTATAGCTATGTTCAATAGAAAAAAATACAATAGTAAATTTATAATAAACACTTTAATTTAAAAATCCTATTTGTCCTTCTTTCCTATCCCTAATCTACTAGTTGGTCCGTCCCGAGTATATTACGCCCCCGGTACCCTACCTCACTGGGTGTCCCACCACACTCTGGATCTAATAGTCCCCAGATTGGCGAGAGCCCCAGCGGGGGTGGGTATCTCCCCCCCACCCCCACCTGGGGAGGTGCCCTACCAGAGATTTATCTCCACTTACTACTCACAATATCACAACCTATAGACTTACAACTAACGTAACCTAAGGATTTATAAAAATACTTAAAACTAACTTACCCTAGATACAAATCCTTCTTATAGTTGGCTGCAGGGTCTTTCAGTTGTTATCGCCGATCCATTTTCTGAACTAAGAGCATCCATCCATCCGATGGATCGGTGGACGGAACAGATGCCCGACAGCTCCAGCCCAGCATCACACACTTGTCGCCAAGTTGGCTGAACCCTATGAGTGAGGGGTTCATTCTCCCATCTGAAGATGTTATCTTGTACTCCCTAGCTGGTATCAAGGAGCCCTTCAGTTCATTAGCAGTTCACAATACTGGAATCCAGAGAGCACTCCTTCCCTCAGCTAAGCTCCGGTTTTCCTGGAGATGCCCATCACATTCTAACCAGCCAGCTGATAATCCAGTTTGTTTTGTCAAACCTATTGACTAAGTCAAGTTGTACCGTTGTGTATCATCCATATCTGTTGTAACGTCGCTGTCTACTGTCATGTTACTGGCTCTCCGTCCTGTAACCTTGTCTTAAGTTGACTAGTCTATTATGTCCTATATTTTTAATTGTAGTTAAATACTTATCTCTTTCGTATTTTGACACATTATCCGTGATTGTATCCAGGAGACTCCATCGGTCCACGTCACGCAGTAGATGATACGCCATGCTCGCTTGAAACGGTATCTGTAGGTTCATTCTATCTTAAAACGTCTCAATACACTCTAGCACGACGTGTTCCGGTGTCGCCTCCTTACCACATTAGCAAATTCCTGTATCCTTCAGTCATCTAGCGAAGAGAGCGGCCTTATATGGACCATGCCCGGTAATAAAATCTACCAAACCTAGAGAGGGCTGCAGTTAATCCATTTCCAACCGTTCAGCAACAATTGGAAATATCTTATGCGTTGTTCTACCTGTTTTTCTCCGCTCTCACTCGTCTTGACACTCCTCTTCAAAATATTTCCTGACCTGAAGTCCCGTTATTATTCCTTCTTGTGATATTAGCCCCTTCCTTCTCCAATACAATGCCGCTACCCTCCTTGCCTGTAAGTCCAAGGACCGAATACCCAAGGATACACACATCGTCTGTGGCAACAGTCTTGTATACTCCAGATAGCTTTAAAAGTATACTTTTATGAAGGCTTCTGATTTTCCTTCTGATTCTTAACTGTCTGTGCCGATGAGCCCACGCGCCAGCTCCATAAGCCATAATTGAGACCAACATAGTCTGGTTATACAATCTGATCACCCTCATAGACAATTTAAATCTGCCCTGCCCTATGCTGGTGATCTTATTCATAACTCCCAAAGCTTTTCCACATGCGCTCTCCACGTGCGTCATGAAGTCGCGGCTCTCATCCAGCATCACGCCCAGGTATCTGGTATCCTTGCTTCGTATTATCGTTTGTCCGTCAATATTAACCCTCGGGTTTCTTTTGAGTACCCCCCTGAATAGCACGTAAGTTGTCTTTGCAGGAGCTAAGCTCAGTTTTACCTTTTTACACCAAGCGTTCAGCCTAGTGAGAATGGCGTCACTCTTAGTTTCTAATTCTCTTCTAGATGTTGCTTAAACTATTATGAGTACATCGTCCGCAAAGGAAACCACCCCCGCCGTTTCAAGGAGTGACTCAATCTCCACTAAACCAGGTTCGAGTGCTACATCCCAAAAGATTGGCCCACAGACCGACCCCTGGGGACATCCTTTCGTAAGTTTTTTTTCCTTACTGTCATTCCTGGACATCTCAGGTTCGTGTATCTTCCCATACAGTAGTCTATAAGTCTCCTATAGAGGTTACACGGACATCTAATTTCTCTCAGCCTCCCGAATAGCGCCGGCCAACACAAGTTGTTAAACGCTCCCTAAATGTCCACGAAATTCACCACTGCGTATTTATCTATAGACCTATCTACAAGACTCATGTTCTTACAGATATAATCCTCCGTAGACCTGCCCCTCCTGAAACCGTACTGTTGTTGATGCAACCCCACAGCCTTACTATGTTTTTGTAATATATTGCACAGGTTCTTTTCTTGCAATTTTCCGCATACACTTAAGAGATATATCGGTCTTTACGATTTCGGAAGTTGAGGATCTTTATTCTCTCCCTTACTCATGATAACTACCTCACTTTTCTTCCATATATTTGGTACGCAGCCCTGAGCCACGCACTCATTCATCAATCTAACTAAGAAGGGCTCTACCTCCTCGCTGATCTGTTGAAGTACCTCCAGCCTGATCCCATCTGGTCAAGATAACTTCTTCTCTTTCATTTCAGCCACAAGTCTTTTTACCTCATCCTGGGTTACTGGATCTGTCCCCTCTTAATTGTCGTAACTTCTCGTCATATCCTGTCTAGCTATCACTTGTCCTTTGTCGTCTTCTCCGTCTTCGTCTGGAAGTAGGGTGTCTATCAGCAGCCTCGCCGATTCTTCCCAGTTTGATGTAAGTCCTCCCCCCAGCTTCCTTAGTGTCGAGATACCTTTCTTGTAGCTATATGGAACGGTATTCCCCATGTGGACTTCTCAATTCCTCCTGCGCATATAGCTTCCAGATTTCTCTTTCCACCGTCACCAGGGTGGATTCAAACTCTTCTTTTTAAGAATATACATACACCTAGTGGGACAATACATTTCCAATTAGGACGATACGTCAAATGGAAAGATACATCGTTAAATGGGAAGATACATCGTCGAGTGGGATGATACATTACCAAGTGGGACGTTGCATTTCCAAGTAGGACAATACGTCGCCAAGTGGAATGATACATAAACCTAGTGGGAAGATACATTGCCAAGTAGGACGATACACCGTAAAGTGGGACGCTGCATTGTCGGATAGGATTAAATATCACTGAGTCTTACACTTCATCGCCAAGTGGAACTCTTTATCGCTGAGTGGCATGCTGCATCATCGATTGGGAGAATGCATCGACATGTGTGACGTTGCATCGCCAAGAGGAATGATGTATCGCCGAGATGGATGCTGCATCACCTATTAGGACAATACATCACTGAGTGTAATAAATAGCAGTATTAATTGAATTTGTAACCCAAGTTTATTTCAAACTAAGTATACGTAAGACGAATGGCAAATTCACAAGCCATAATTGTCCGTATTAGTTTATAGACAGTTATAAAATTATATAGTTATTATTTGTAAAAATAAAAAACAAATAACTTGAAAGGATAAATAATACAAATTTTCAGATAATTTTTGGTGCTGAGTTAGGTAAATAAGACACAATCACAGCTATTATGGATGGAGATCCTCCTTTCCAAATCTTTTTTCATCAACATTTTAATCAATACGATAAATGGCAAACTCTATAATGTGTGAAAACTTGTGATATATAAAAACAAAATACGTTACTGTAACACGTTCACCCACCTTATCATATCTATTGTTTTAAAAGATATACCTTGTTAGACAATATATTGTAATATGCGATGTTGCACGATACATCGTGGCAGATGATGGATAACCACGCATCAAAAATTTCAATAACGGTATATCGATTTAAAAAGTAAACGGTTTTTTCACGATATATTGATGCATCTCCCAGGCTTCATACAGAAACAAATTTTATAAAATATTAACAACAACTGAATTAACATTGGATATTATCATCCTACATAACGTTCAAAATTAAATTATAATCGCATTCAAAAAGTATGGTTTTAAATTTCAAACGACAACATCAAACGTGATCACATTTTACTTACTTTTTATATCAACACAAAGTTTGGGATTAAAAAAATTGAAAATTATATAAAAACTTCCTTTTATGCCTATAAATTAGTTTATTGCTAGTCATTTATCATTTATATACAAGTTTTAGTTTTAAATACTATGCATGAATAAATATGCTATGCTATGCTATCTATGCTTGAAAGTTGAGATAATTGGTGCATTGTCCAACTTGATCTCAACCTCATTTAATTGTTTATTGTTTTATTTTTATTTTCTGATATTATTTTAAATGATTCTCTAGGCAAGCTCACGTGTAAATAACTTATTGCTTGTTGTCCAAGGTTAAATAATTTTTTGGGCAACTTTGGACACTTGTTTTAATACAGATTACTTACATAAGTTATTGTAATCTCTTTTATTAAACTTTTTTATTATTTTATTTTGAAAGTTTATAATTGGTTTGGTGTAGTATTCTTAAATTAACGTCAGCCAGAAATTGTTAATTTACTAGACAAATACATTCTTTCACAAAATATATCTTGTTAAATTATATTGTTCGTCTGTTATTATTTTTATTATTTGCACCACGTTTTACTAACTTTTCAGGTCATAAGACTATGCCTTAATCAAGATAATGAGATAGGGATGAGGAAGTTTGAATTCAGAGGAAGTGTAACTGCATTTACGTGGAGAGACATTGGAAACCAGTTTTGGAAAACCTCCCTCAGTACATACAGCCGAGATTATTACCCGATTTCTCTGTCATCGGCAGTTTAGTTAAACACAAGAGTGACGCCTTAGACCATGCTGGCACTGAAGCAGTTGATAGTAAAATGATTGTATTTAATAAAGTTTCATTTTATTTAGAAGACGCTAGTCTTCCCCAACAAGATGTTTTTCTCTAGTTTCTAGCTATAATTATAAAATAGATCTTAACTTTTATTTGATTCCATTCACTTGGGTAAACCAATTTTATATCAAATATTTCCAAAAGGGTCTTTTAAAATAAAGGTCTCTTTTGTTTTGCAATGCAGTTAAAATTCCTTACAAAAATGTACACACAATGTGTTTGTCACAGTATAATATGATGTATACCAATATAAGTTATTTTACTAATCTTATATGTTTTTAAATGAAGTCGCATCTTGCAAGAATCTCACTCCCCTAGCTTAACCTCAATGATTAACCTCAATATTGTTGGGACCATTACATAAACTGTCTAAGATAAGTAAACTACCCTACATAGTTGAAATCACAAAATTTAACAAAACATGACAAGAAAATAACATTGACGTAGTACCCTTTAAGCTTTGTTCACGTAGTAAACCTCTTCGTTGTAAGTTCAAATATCGCCACAATATCCTATTTAGTCGTTCACAAGAAATTGGCCCCGAGGGTTTCCAGTGACGGAGAATGGTATTTTTTTTTGTGTGGGGCTAGGTCAAAGCTTACCAGTAATTTTTTTTTTCTCACGACATATTAAATTAAATTCATTTAAGTTTTCCTAATTTTTAAATATCACAATAATTACAAAATCCCTAAACAAATCTACAAACAGAAACAATAAAAAAAGTACAGGTTTTGAATTAAATTTATTAAGTGAGGATATTACTTGTACAAAATTTGGTCACGTTTGTCTCTTAATGACAGTTCATGAGTATCACAGTATTTTAAGAATTCTTTTAATCTGCTTAATATATGCCTATTTTTTTTACACCTATTAGTTGTGTACTAAAATTTTGACCGCGGAATCTAGTAGTGATGCAAAACTTATTATTCAAAATGTTTTAAACTTGCATGCATTTTCCAAATGAATTGCACATTCCTCATAAATTTTAATAATTTACTTAAATAATTAATATCTTTACAACTTACCTTTGTCCACAATCCCTCACAACCAAATAATAAAAAATAAATAATCTATGTTTTTCTTCACTCACAATTAACAAAATTTTTTTTACCAAACCAATCATTAGATTTTTTTTTTTTTGCCATCCGCTTGCACAAATATAACGTAATTAGGCGGATGTTCTCCTAGCCGTTTGATTTCAAGTTTTTCTTACAGTTTAAATGAATATAACGGAGTTTATAGTAAAGAATATACTTGATTCATTTTAATTACATCATTTTTACTCATATTACTTTTGGGTCTTAACGCATACTAAAATACAGACACAAACGCAAAAAACAAAGTAATGTCCACCTTTATCATATAGTGGGCCAACTCAGGCTGGCCTCATTTGCTAGTGTAAAGCTCTCACCGGAATGGTAAGGAGATTGACCTTGAGATAGATCTGGGTGGGGTGTCTCTGATAGGGCTTATCAAAGCTGGCACGCGGAAGGTTCTATAGTAGTCACTAGAGCATTGGCACAGTCCTCTATTGATTTTTGGAGCGAGGAATGAAAATTGGTAAACGGAATAATTTATATTATTATTAGCACCGCGTCTTACTACCCTTTCGGGCTATACGTACTTACGCTAATGTGTAATGGTATGGTGATTGTGAGATGAAATAAAGGACCTACAGTTTAACGTGGAATCCGAACCATGGTGGAGGCCTGGCATTCCTCACATTCACAAGATGTCTTGTCAAAGGTGAAGAGTTTGGTAATCAGATCAATCTTTGCCGGGACCGAGGATTGAACCCCGGCCGCCAGCATAGAAGTCTGACACCTTACCCCTAGACCATCAAGTCACCAATAATTTATAAATTATCCAATAATTTACTGTGTTTAAAGTATGGTGCTCTACTTCATATTCATGTTTTTTCCCAAATATTTTATAGAAAAAAATAAATAAATAATTATTTGTATGTTAATAATGTTAGAAAAATGTTGGTTGGCCCCTAAGGATAGGTCACCCCTGAAGTTTTATCTTTGGACTTTACCTAGTCTTCAAATAGGAAGAGTTGGTTGACCTTAGCATTACGTTTTAGTGCCAAAATAACGTATTTATTATATCTTGACATATTTTTTTTATTAATAGTAAAATAATAATATTTATCCAAATTTTAATAATTAATATGAAATGCAAACTGAACAATAAAATATTTAAAGAGTAAACCACTAATAACGTTAAGTAACTGCTATAATAGAGTTTACCATCACTATTTCAATAAATATTAAAACACCATACTGATATGAATCATCATTTTCTAAAATACATCTAAAATTAATTAAAAATAGAAGCTCATACTCAGAAATACGCCTTTAATACTATTACAACTACTTATTGACTTAAATTAATTTACTGAATTCAATGGTGATCAGAATATGACGTACAACCTACCCTTAAGTATAAAAAGGATATAAAGAGCATTATGTAAAATATGTATATATTTTTCTGCAATCAAAGTTGATTACAGTTTAACTATATTAGTTTCAATATGTTATAGGTGATGATATTACTTTTCTATAGTGACAGCTAAGGATTACTTGATTTCATAAGTGAATATTTAAAAGTGTATTTGACAGATTTTTTTGGTCATATACTGTCCATCCTTAGGATTTACTGCTCATTGAACAGTGCACCTTACACCACAGTAAGTCGTACTGAGAGTCCGAGAATACTGGTGCTCTCTTACTACAAAGATAAATTCATGAAAAATGGTTTGCTATGGAAGACTCATGAACTATTATTCAATAAACCATTATTGGATATCTTTAATCACTCGTTTATGAGAACGAGATATTTACACCTAAAAAGGATTTGTAAGCTATCCATTAATAGAGAAGTATCTGGTAGATACGTTTCAATTGTGAAAAAAAAATCTTTAAATTCTAAACAATACCTCAAAAGCCACTGAAAAAACGTATGTGAGTAATTATCATACATATCCCGGAAGGTCAAGTAGTATTTTTTTGTTATTAACTGACACTGCTGCTAATGGTTTTTAATTAGTAATTTTCTTCCAGATCTGGGCGTTATCAGCCTATAAATTTAATCGTACAATAATGGCCATTCAAATATTTACTGACATTTATCATAAAGTCCCTAAATAAATTATATGTTTAAATATTACTAATAAAAAAGGTTGGATCTTCATATGACATTTAAAACTTTGGTCCATGGTGTATTTTTGTCAGCTGTAAGATACATATATTGATTTCTCTTTGATGTTATATATTAAGAAGTTGTATCTTAATGCCTTCTAAAAGTGTTGTTTCATCAATATATAGAATACTGTGGTTATACAGAGTTAGATAATACCAGAGAAACTGATCATGTGGTCTATTTTGTGATGAGGAGGGTGCGGGAGGGAAGGAGGGAGGCCTTGTCGCAAAATAATCGATTTCCCGTAATTACTAGTGGGTAGTGGCGTGACCCAGGGGGCATTATAAACACCACAATGGTCAGTGTATGTAATGTGGTGTAATAGCTTTTGAAACAGACGAGGCAAACGGTTAAAAGGACTTATGTGCTAGGCGCTATAAACAATTGAGAACCCACTTATTAGCATCACCAGATCAATCTATTCTTGACTTATATTATTATTATTATTATTATTAGCACCACGTCTTACTACCCGTTCGGGTTATACTCACTTACGCTAATGTGTAATGGTAGGGTGATTGTGAGATGAAATGGAGGACCTACAGTTTAACGTGGAATCCGAACCACGGTGGAGGCCTGGCATTCCTCACATTGACAAGATGTCTTGTCATAGGTGAAGGAAGGGTTTAGTAATCAGATAAATCTGTGCCGGGACCGAGGATTGAACCCCGGCCGCTTGACTTATATCAAACCAGTGGAAGAGTAAAGAGCTACTTACTACCTCAACTAAAGATTAAAAAGAGGGTTGTAAAACGATTTTTTGATCTTAATCAACACAACAACAACACGAAGCTTTTATAAAAATACTAGCTGTTGTAACCATTGTTCGATAGGGAATGTGATAAATTAACTCTGTGCTTTTCTAAAAAAAGAATTAACGAAAAGAAAAAGTAGCACAATATAAAATTATTTTTAAATATCAATTCTATATTGATTTAAACTGTGTGGCAAAACGTGGAAAGTAGGTTGAGTTCAATATAATGTCAACATGGGGATACCATTTAAAAATGTGTTAAAAGCTTATTATATTTAGAGAAGCTTAAGCTATAACTTACTTAGACTCAATATTTAAAGAACTTATCTGTTGGTACTATATGAATAAATTGTACGAGACATTCGCTCAATCTCTCTCATATTGTGTATTATATCTTTGATGAAACTTTAAAAAAATAATTTTTAATGAACTGACCTTGAATAATTTTTACTCATAAAAACAAACTTATCTACTTGTAATCACAATACTCACACTTAATATAAAAATGTTAAATCAAATTGTTCTAATATATTATAAGCAGGCTATAAATTTTGAAAACTAAACTATTTTTAAGCTGCCTTAAACTTATTTGTTATTTGCAAAAAACAAAAACGTTTTTATGTATCATGAAAAACTATTCATAGATTCCCAATTTAAATTTAATCTTAAAGGTCAATTTCCAAAACATTTCAGTTTTCTATAATTTGTTGTAAGTAAATTACCCATTAATTTATTTATTTAGATAAATAAAGTTACATTATTATTGATATGTGAAATAGTTTCTCAATACCAATTTTAAGCCAAATTACTAAAGTCAATTTGTAAAATATTCAAATTAAAATTTATCAGTAGCCATATCCAAATTTCCCCACCAAAAGAATTAAACAACTTTATTTGTTTAATTTCCAGGTTTACATTTTAAGAAAAATCGTTATAACCATTTTCAAAATAGTTCTAATTTTCAAAAATCATTCATCGGCAAAAGTCCTTTAGTAGAATTTTTACCCAAAACCATGTATAAAGTGTTATTTTTCATGTTAAACGATCCCAAGATGCCTACTTAGAACCAAATCATGATGGCAATTTTATAAATATCTTCCATTTTTCAAAAAGCAGTTTTCAGTAAACCACACATAAATAGGTCTTTACTGCTAAAACAAATATAAGACTTACTATGCTAATTATTGTGTCAAACATTCCCAAGATATCTATTTGGAATCATTTCGTCCGTGGCATTTTTAGGTATTTATAGTTTTGAAAAATCCGGGTTCTTTAAACTACCCTTAAAAAAGTTTTCACCCAAAAAAAACATAATACAGTGTTACTTGTTATGGCAAGAATTCACAAGCTACCCTTTTGGAACAAATATTTAGGGCCACTTGTAAATTATTACAAGATTTTGAAAAATAAGTCATCAGTAAACTATCCTTCAACGAATATTTGCCCCAAATTCAATTATATAATACTATTTGTTATGTCAAACAAATCCTGGATATTAATTTCAAATAAAATAGTAAAGCTATTTTCTAAAAATTTGGAATTAAAAGAGATTACTCATGAGGTAACTAACTACCCTTAGTTGAAGGGCTAGGGTAAAAACATATATTTTTTTTGTGTTATAATCATATAGTATTTAAATATTAAGTTTGAACAAAATCCATCAAACGGTTTTGGGTTCGTTGTCAGGGACAGAATGACAGACAGATAGACATGGGGATATACAAAAATTTAAAATCCAATTTTCTTTGTTTCGGGTTCACATAAATTGTAAAAATCTGTCAGAATCTCTTAATTGATTTTTTCAAGTTCACAAAACGATACCTTGATATGAGAAAATAAAAAATTAAATTTGATGAGCTGACCCAGGAACATGCATTCTAAAACTGTCCATGTGAAAAGAAAAGTTTTCTTAAATCGTTCCCTGTGTCCTGGATGTATTTTCCCTGTACTTTGTTAGTAAGCAATACAAAAATAAAATTTACCGGAATCTGTAGCCTCTTGAACTAAAAGAGTTAATTACTTCACATGGGAGGTATCGGGTGGATGTAAAGACAATTTAAAAGTTAGTTGACACAATCATTTTATTCCTCCATATTATATATAAAAAAGGTAAAATTTCTCTTCAGCTTCAATCTGGCATATCATCTTTGTATTGATTTTACCAACAGATTAATTTTTAGGGGCTAGGATGGCTCATTCATAAAACCATTTAAGGCTCTTTTCCTCTGAGATATCCATATCTATGTTTTTTTACCATAAATTTAGATGGAATGTCCACCTCGTTATCAAACTACTTTAGATATACATTCCCAATTTGGAGAAGAATGTCAGATCCCCCCTCCCCCCTTATGGTCAGCCTTCGAATATACACGGATATTCACAGATAGTTTGAGTTTATCAATTTGACTCCAAATTAAAGCGCTTTATACAGAAGGATTGATCTCGTCAGCCCTTGTGCTTCTAGGAACAACTGGAAATGTTTTTTAGAAGTCAAATGGCTATACTATTGTAACCCCTCCCATGAGTATATCAATTCTACGGATATCCCTTAGTGTTCTGTCTAAGGCTTCAAAGCTGCTGTATGTGAAATTGTACTTACGTTCGTCCCACACGAATAAGACGAATTTCTTTAGTACCCTACTATGAACACTACCCTTATCTGTGTTGCATATAGGGTTGTCTGTGAAGGTTAAGTTTATTGGCAACATAAAATTTGAACGTGCAGTTTTACCTCCTTGAAGTAATGTATCAGCAATGCCTGAGGAAGCTACGGCTGGGGCGATTTTACCTTTTGAGCATATTTTGGCCATAATGACTTCTATCAGAAAAATCTTACTGGTACTTCTGTGAGCTTTGAGAAAGAACAACTTCACTAATTAAATAGTGACACTCTCAAGAATGCTATGATAAACTTATTTTTGTTCCCCTACTAGTAACCCTTTCATTTTGCCGAGTAGGGTAATCAAATCTATTGAATCATATATTTTCCATTGTGTATATATATGACTCTCCCGCAGCCAACTGACCTCCAGCTCCTCGTCACCCCTCTCTTTTATACTCTTTTATGAGTAGTGAGCGCGAGGAGACTCGGAAGGCCGAAGGCAGCGGAGTGTGGGAGGGGTGTCCGGCAGCCTTTATTTATAATTACAAATCAAATACATGAGGATATTTTAACATAAGAACAACTAGAAATCTATTTCTTCTAATTAGGTGGATCACGTTCTCCTGCCTCTGCCACGACGTTGGTGTATATATATATATATA